>JACXGJ010000571.1:0-117408 GCA_016801105.1 Esox niger | reverse complement strand
TGTCTATACCCATGAAGAGTGTGGTCCAGTCCCATGTATTTACCCAGTTAGAGTGTGGTCCAATCCCATGTCTTTACCCAGTTAGAGTGTGGTCCAATCCCATGTCTTTACCCAGTTAGAGTGTGGTCCAATCCCATGTCTTTACCCAGTTAGAGTGTGGTCCAACCCCATGTCTTTACCCAGTTAGAGTGTGGTCCAACCCCATATCTTTACCCATGAAGAGTGTGGTCCAACCCCATGTCTTTAGCCAGTTAGAGTGTGGTCCAACCCCATATCTTTACCTATGAAGAGTGTGGTCCAACCCCATGTCTATACCCATGAAGAGTGTGGTCCAGTCCCATGTCTTTACCCAGTTAAAGTGTGGTCCAACCCCATGTCTTTACCTAGGAAGTGTGGTCCAATCCCATGTCTTTACCCATGAAGAGTGTGGTCCAACCCCATGTCTATACCCATGAAGAGTGTGGTCCAATCCCCTGTCTATACCCATGAAGAGTGTGGTCCAATCCCATGTCTTTACTTAGGAAGTGTGGTCCAACTGTTTTGTTGAATCTTTAATTGGGCCAATACATTGTCAATATTGTCTTTACAAGCATACATTTAATGTATTGAACCAAGGTTCAACATGAATAATAGGATACAGAGAATACATAGCAGCTGAGGCACTGGAATCACATTAATATACAGTTTTTATCAGTCATGCAAAACTTTATTTGTATTACAAGGCTCATTAGTCACAATACTCAAAATCCACAGCATTTATACCCTATGTCTGTAAGGGCACACGAAATGCCAGCCTCTCAAACTGCCACCACGCTGGCATTGCCACAGTCTGAAAAGATATGCAGTGACTGAAGCGGGACTAATGTCCATACCTAGGAAAACAGAACTGTCAATCACATTTGCTCAGCCCATCTGTCTGCTTCCTTAAGTGCAGACCACTCTCTTAAAAATGTATATCAGTAATAAAATGCCACCCATGAAAAAAAGGTGACACATCAATCCACAACGATAAACCCACTGTGCCGGGGCACAACTCCCTCTGATAGGGTGCAGCCACTTCTGACGTGCCACTTATTTCAATAATCTGCTATCGATACATTACTGAAGTGTATTACACTATTTACTAGTTCACTACTTACGAGGAAACACTGCAGCAAACAACACATGTAGGTGCTGCTGTACACTGCATTGAAGTAAACTTCACTTTATACTTATAGGCCATGCTCTCCAGTAGACTCATTGAATGAGTTACCCATCTACAATTTAATCTCACATATTTCCTTTTTACAAGTAATTAGATCTAAACATCTTGACTGGGGCAAGTGTGAAATGGGTCTCCACTGCCTCCAGCCTGTCGCTCCCTGGCATTAGAAAGTGAGACGCAAGTGTCCAAAGATGGGGAAGAGTTTTTGCTCTGCATTTGGTTTCTGTTGTCTCGTTCTGTCGTGCCAGCCTCCATGATGTCACAGACAACACACTGAATAGAGGGAGGCTGTCTGCATTTGCATTCAACTCCCATTGGACAACATGTTCAAATTGTTCTTCCTGTTCAACAGACTCCTCATTATTTGTCTTCCTTCTGCACGTGTACAGTATGTCTCCCTGTAATGTTCCGCAATCCAGTACCACTGTATTGTTTTGACTGAGCCTAAACGATATGGAGAAGTAAAACCCGGGAGCTGTAATGTTCAGGGGTCTCTGAAGACTATGAAACACAGCTATTGTACATGTTTTTTTGTCACAGACCCAATTTTGTGTTTTGTTTATGAGAGTTTGTTTGTGTGTGTGTGTGTGTGTGTGTGTGTGTGTGTGTGTGTGTGCTTGACTTTAATTGAAGGTGTCTTTTGTCTATGTTCTTCTACTTATTACCCTATAAAAATAATTCATCAAAGATAAAGAGATATTGATAGCGAGCAGCTGCCATGCCTCCTGCACCTACTGCATTTGACGAGACATACAAATAAACAACACAGAGAGAAGAAATATACCAGCCAGTTGACAAAGCAGGCAGCTGTCCATCTGGTCAGGCTCAGAAACGTGGTTACTGGTGGCAGCTGTTCACTGGGAACCAAGTCACACACCTAGAGCCACAGGGTTGGTCAGGCCAGGTCGGAAAGTGGTTTTCCCCCAATCATATCCTACGCAATGATTCTTATCCACTATATAGACAGATTGTGTAGATACAGCAAGGGACAAAGGCTATCGCTACATTATATCAGATCAAGGCTTTGAACTCTTTTGCAGTGTCAGCCAATTCTGTAGTAAAAAAGGGAGAGCCGATAGACTGTGTAAATTCAGTCTGTAACTTAACACTGGCTTTTTCATTGCATTTCGCCCCAAAATCTATTTTGCCCATAACCCTCGTCCCTCCAATCCCATGATCCCAAAGCCCCCAGAACATCCTCTGTGTTCCCAGCAGAGTACCAGCTGTCTATAGGCTGCATGGAGCCCTGCCAACAGTGGCAGCTGGTATCACTAGTGGCATTGAGACAATGACGATGCCACTGACGGCATGCTTGGCATGCCGCCCATCTGCAACAAGAGGAAGATGAAGAGGTGCTGTGGCAGGAGGGGAGGGAGGTGTGAAAAAGCTGCAGGAGTGGATATAGATAGGGAATAAAAAGAGAGAATGGGCAATTACATGGTTGTTTAGGTCTACTCTCCCCCCTCTTTCCCCTACTCCCCTCCTGATTCATTAAGGCTTGATTAAAAACCTCTCGACTCCATAATCTACATCTGGCAGAATGGGGCAGATGCTTGGTGTCACACAATAATTACGACATGCTAGATCGGTCCATTTGCAATCCTTATGCTACACATGTTTTTTTGTTCCCCTCTTGTGTTTACTGCTTATTTATAATATAAGGCTGCTTTGTCTGAGACAGTCTTTATTGCCTTTACAATCAAGGAAGTCTATAGTGTATGACAGCAAGTCCTAACACTTCGTTTGTATCGTCAGGCTGCGTTAAACCACACTGTGCTAAAATAATTCTATCTGGAGTTGGACACATGTTATAAAGCATATGGCTGCATCATTTCCAACTGAATTAAAAATTATGCTAGCCTTATGGAAACTCAGTTTTTCCCCTTTCCAGCTGATTTATCAGATTGGGGATTCTTGTATTTTTATGTCTACGGGGAAATAAAAACGGTCATTCATTTAAAAATGTATCATTGAGGGTTTGTAGTATTTCAGCCAGTAGTTGTGAAAGTGGTGCTTGAGGGTGAAAATAATTCAATCATTTCTGTGTACTATGTCATTCAAATGTGTTATATGTCTCCCACTTTGTGTATGTTACAATCTGCAAAAAGAATATTACCACAATACTAGCTATGTCTCTATCATAACACAATGGACCAGAGTGAGTGGCCTTAATTGCCTGTCTCATTGATAATCCGCAGTCAAGACTTAGAGGAAACAGATTGATATGTTTGGGAAAGGAATGAACAGGGATCATGTGAGTCTATGCTTTAAAGTCCAGTTAGCACATACTGGACCCTTTCAGATATGTACAGAAAGGGAAAAAAGAATTTCATCCCCCTGCTGATTTTGTACATTTGCCCGCTGACAAAGAAAGGATCAGTCTATAATTTCAACGGTTGGTTTATTTGATCAGTGAGAGACAGAATAACAACAAAAACAATCTATTCAAAAAATCTATTCATAGGCAGCATTCCTCCTCCTCCCAACACGGTGAGTTGAGTTGATGCCAAAGAGCTTGATTTTGGTCTCATCTGACCACAAAGCATTCAGCCAGTTCTCCTCCAAATCATTCAGATGTTCATTGGCAAACTTCAGACAGGACTGTACATGTGCTTTCTTGAGCAGGGAGACCTTGCGGGCGCTGCAGGGTTTCAGTCCTTCACGGCGTAGTGTGTTACCCATTGTTTTCTTGGTGACTATGGTCCCAGCTGCCTTGAGATCATTGACAAGACCCTCCTGTGTAGTTGTGGGCTGATTTCTCACTGTTCTCATGATCATTGCAACTCCACAAGGTGAGATCTTGCATGGAGCCCCAGACCGAGGGAGATTGACAGTTCTCTCACTGTTTAAATAAACCTACCATAAAAATTATAGACTGATCATTTCTTTGTCATTGGGAAAATGTATAAAATCAGCAAGAAACTAGTCAGTTCGACAGACATTGAATAAGCCAAAATGTAATTTCGATGACTCACAAGACAATTATGCCAGTAGCCTAGTCTGTCAATGATAAATTGATTAGTGCCAATTGGCACTTCACTTAATAACATGGTCTGACAACGTTGATCTTATCAACATTTTTATTTATTTATTTGTGTAACAACAAAATGTGTTGTGAAATACAATAAACTGGTCAAGTTATTGTGACATGCTTTCAGTAATGTAACGTGGTAGTCTATGGCATAAGTCAGCTTCTACAGTGGCTGCCAGTTGGAAAAGTGCAATAGAATCAAACACACCGATTTCAAAATAAACCTGAACCCAATCATTAGACCACCAGTATTAGAAAATGTGTTTGTAATTTTTTTTATGTTTTCCTAGGGTTCTATTACTTCAATTATTACAACTATCACTATTATTTATGTTTCTGGCAAAATAGGTTCTAACCTCATTTTTAGCAGTTTTGAAAAATGAATTAGTCTCACCTTTTCTAATCCTTCCATGCTCTGAATTCATAGGCTTATCCCCCCCCCCCCCCTCAGGGGCCCAGAAGAGAAATAGTTTATTTCACCAAGGCCAAATCCTGTTCATGCATCAGGAGTTCCAGAATGTTGTGGGAGAATGAATCAGATTCAACCAAGACTATTGTTCATGATAGGTGGGGATTCATCTTCTTCGAGTTCAAAACCTCCTAGTTTAAACATGGCCGATATCTTTTGGGTCTACTTTACAAACTCATCATTTATTATCTTTCTAAACCCTTATTTAACCAAATACTTATGACACTTTTTTGCAGCAATCTTCTGGAGCAATTAGGAAAAATTAACTTGCTCAGGGACAGAACAAAAAAATGTTTCACCATGGCGGCTTACGGAAACTCTTAATTGTTGGTTAGTTGTTCACTCCTAATCTATTATCTTCATTCTATAAAAGTGGCATGTTCACTCTGGTTATTTTCACCGGAGAGTATGACCTTTCCACTAATCTGAGGCTAGATTGCAATTCCCAGACAGGTGGGCCCACAGACAGGAAGCATACTGATAGGTCAGCAATGTCCTGAGACACTTTATCTAACCAGGCTTTTTTTTGGGCTTTGCTACTCTACGCTGTACCTTCCAGCTACAGGCAGTCTGATTATCTCTGTTTTAATTTTTAGAATGGAAGCGTGGTAGTAGAAGCATAACTTTTGCACATGACAAGACGGTGACTCAGCCAGGATTGCTGGACTTGTGACAGGACTAAGCAAAACGTCCATGTGCCAGCTGACATTGTGCGTGCATGTGGACTGCCAACTGAGCAGTGTGTTACTGGCACCATCAGTGCAGGGGCAGCAGAGAACAGCTGGAGTGGAACAGATGGGGATGGAGGGAGAGGGGGAAGGGAAGACAGAGCAGAGGCGGATATTGAACAGGAGATAGCGGCTGGGGTTCTTTATAATGCCTCTTCTCCTCCTGTGTGCTCTGTGTTATTATATTTGATCAAAATTCAACAAACCATACTTATGATTCAGCATTTGTTGTGTATTCTTTGATGTATGCTAAATATGCAAGTGCCTCCTTAGTGTGTTTGAGTGTTATTGCTGTAGTTTACTGTACTATGCTCTCTCAAGTTGTGAGACATAGACGTTTATAATTGGTTTAGATGTGGACAGACCACATCCAATCATTTTCAACATTGGAGGTCCGATGTCTGTTAGGGCTCAGTGGTTGAGGAAACCGGTTACAGTAAATGAGAAGCAAGAAGGTTCTAAAACACCTTTTTCATCTGTTTGATCAGAAATAAAAGCCTATTATTATTTTGTGCATTTAGGATGGAACAGTTTAAAAGGTGTATAGATGCTGTATCATTACTGTATAAAATGTCATTAACATACTATACATTTATACATTTTTTAAGAGACCATGGTTCATATGCCTCACAAACACAACCCATAAAGTACCTGGATTGTTTGTGTTTTTACGAGGTAATGTGCAGTGTAAGATTGATGAAATATTAGGAAAGTTTGAAATATTGAACAATATTTGCTTAATAGCGCTGTATACTTTTGCTAGTATAGAATGATTTAAGAGATTGTGGAAAAAGTTAAATGGCTATGCAAAATGTTGTCCATATCAAATTCTATGGCCTAATGTTCCATATGGGAATGGGTTGACAGCTTACAATGTTGAAATGCTGGCCGTCTCAGAAGTTGCCCATTACATAGCTTTTTTTACAGATTCTTTCCCCTCTTTGCATTCTCCCTCCCACCTCTCCTTTATTAAACCGATTGACCAAAACTTCTTAAGCCCACCCAAATATATGGAATATTGTATATGCATGTTTATTTGGAATAAATGTCATGGGAGATTACTCGGACAAAGTGCCGGCACCAGCTGTTTGAGATACACAGCTGCATTAACTTGTAACCCTCTCCCCATCCACAAAACCCATCCCACCAGCTACAATTCACTGGCAGGGATTCTAAAACCGGTATTAGCCAGCTATGCACTACTATAGCTAGATAGCTACACTGTGTTCTTCTTGTGTGTGTGGTTGAAATAAGGAGAACTGTATCAGGTGTGCTTCGGAACAAACATGTCCACTTTGACTTTGACTGCACAACAACTGTAATTGTATTTTTATATAATGAATACATTGTAAAATTGGGCTTAACTTGCTCTTTGCTCTGTCTTTCATGATCAACTGTAGAAGCAATCTTTGTGTCTTGTGTTCCATTCATAAACATTTCTGGTAGGGTAATAATAAAAGTGGGAGAGAATTGCAAGATTGCAGTAAATGTTACCTTGAAATTTCAACTTTAAGATATAATGTCTAAAATTGTCAAAGTTTTTATTAATGTTCTATAGGGTTATAGTTAGCCTCCCAAAGCTGTGCTTTCAATAAGCAAAAAAGTATCTCAAGATATGTTGGAGTTTTCACAAAAACTACTTTATTTGGAATAGCTTCAAATAAATTATAAATGTATGGTAAAATCCAACAACAATAAGACAGTACACAGGATTAGACTATTTATGTATTCTTTATACCACTTGTAAACAAAATAACTACTGTAAAAGTTATGTAATATTTCAAATGTCTTTTGCCTCTCGAGCTAAAATCATAATTTATTAAAGTATTAGTTTTTTATGCATTGTATATAACACTGAAACACAAATGTGATTAAGTCTTGACAAGAATTAAGCCTCAATTCTCTGAGTTTAGAAACAAACGGATCCAGATTTTTATAGGTTAGTCTATATCTACAATTTAACACAAAGTGGAATAAGGATTCATAATGTTTAGTTACTTTTGATTTAAAGGGTTTTATGAGTCGTATCTGCAGTAGAACTGCTTGACGTCTTTTGACAGTGCAGGGTCCATGGCAACAAGGAGATTCTTTGGTTTGTAGTTCCTACTTTGAGCTTTTGACCAGCAGTTGTTTAAAAAATGACTTTTCCCAGTCTGACTTTATAGTTTAATTGGCTGACCTCATTTCAGAGAGATGTAGCACCACACAGTGTGCGTTCTACAGGGGCACATGGATAACAGTGTGGTATAACCAATTAAGCCCGGTAAACACTGTCCACATTTCAGGATGACTTGTCTTGTTGGGCATTTCTTGTTTGACATTTTAGCGATTGCTTGTATCTGGGTAGACCCTGTTTATGGTTTGTCTGATTAAAATCCCCCTATAATGTTCAGTGTTGAATTTGGGTACTTCCATTCAACCTCAGTGATCTGATCGGCCGGGAGCTGTTATGTTGTGGATGCATAGACTCTCTGTGACTCTCAGTCAATTTTGCTCAGCCAAAATGAGTGAGCAAAATTTGCAGAGTCATTAAAACGGTTCACAGCCGATGAAAATGAACTCCAGGTCTGGAGAGCAAGTTTTACGAAGTATGGTGACATTGCACCGACCGTGGTTGACGCGAATGCACACATCTCCGCCAATGGATTTATTGCATTGTTCCATGACACAGTGACCATCCACCATGGAGTTGAGAATGGAGTAATTTAGACATTATTCTGTTGAGTAAAGGTGAGACCGAAGCCTTTCTTGATTGCAAATGAGCAAAGGCGTGGTAATAGACGTGGTAGAGTGGTAAAGAGACGTGGGATTCTTAGGTGCAACACAGCCCAGGCTTCCAAAAATACTGATGTGTTCAGAGGTTTTTGTTGATATGATGGCAAGTCTATCAAAATCTGCAGTTAAAGGCATTTTTTATGTAATTTGTTGCATTATTAATTTCACTGACACAAAAACTCCCACGATTTCAAACAAACATATTTTCTGTTGGCAGCTTTAGTATCTATCCGAGACTTGGCTCAAAGGTTTGGTGTGGATAGGGTTAGTGAGCTCTTTTCTGTAAATAACCACAGTAATGTTGTCCTTTTTTCTACCGATAACTGCCTGGTTTATGACCACATTTGAAATGCATTCTGAACCAGCAAGATTTACAGGTGATAAACATTTGTAGAGTATATAAAGAGTGGATGGAAGCTGCTGCAGCTCTGACACGTGTGCACGTCAAACCATTCTGGTATTTTTATTTAAGGGTCTGGGTTGTGGACCTGTGGTGCAGTGGTTATGTTTTTCTAAGTGTTACCATCGCAGGCAGCTGCTTAGCTGCTATCTGGAGCAGCCCCATTCAGCAGAATACCTGGCTGCTGTGGCAGCCCCAGACACACACACTTTGACTGGATGAGCCTGCTTGCAGATTGGGTTTCTTGCCTGTGTCTCTCTCTGTCTGCCTCCTATTATTGATCAGGGTTTCCATGCTATTCTTAGCCCCAGTGGGCTACACAGTCCCCAAGCACTCAGAGCTGCACAGCACAGAGCTGCAGCTCCGCTTCATGAAAACACAGGCCTAGTTTCATGCACCATCAGACTGTAAGGCTTTCTTTGCAATACACAACAAAGAAAAGTGGGCTTAATCTTAAATGTACCCTTGAAGAATTGGTATATATTTGTATTGAAAACATGAGTGAGCAGGCAAAACACGTCTTTTATTTCTTGTGAGATTCACATTCAACTCTAGGTCATAACAGAATGGCAAAATGTCTCCAGGTCATGCAAAGTTTTTGGTCGTCTTTCAGGAACCACACGTTTGAGATCTCCCCAGGGTGGCCAGGAGACTGGTTGGACACTCCAGAACTGTCACCTTTTTTTTAACCACTGGAGGGTCAACTTGGCTTTGTGCTTAGGGTCATTGTCGTTCTAGAAAGTCCCATGCACAGCTTTCGTGCAGAAGAATGCACATTTTCTGCCAGTATTTTCTGATAACATGCTGCATTCATCTTGCCATACATTTTCACAAGATTCTCCGTGCCTTTAGAGCTCACACACCTCCAAAACATCAGTGAGCCACCACCATGCTTCCCAGTGGGGATGGTATTCTGTTCACTATAGGCCTTGTTGACCCCTCTCCATATATAATCATGAAACTACTCCATGCTTACCACTTCAACTACTCTGCTCCTGCTCACTCTGTCCATCAGCCCTGTAACACTCACGCTGTGCCTCCTCGGCTTCCTTGTCACCTGCATGCTCCATCTGCCTCTCATCCGCTGTCTCTGCTTTATGGGCCGGTCATTGGCCAAACATTTTTTATACCGCCCCCAAAATGGCCTCGGCCCACCAGGCATTGGCCTAATAGTTAATTAATGCTAATTGCGCTGCCGTTTTGCCGTCTTTTGAGATATCAACCAACAAATCCACATGGTCTTAAATAGGGGTGGTATCTGGATGCACAATGAATATGAAGTACATTGGTTATTGTTCCAATAAAGAATTGTACACATGCACTTTGTGCATTCATATATTGTACAGTAATCTGCCGCTTTGTCCACTATTTTGCTAGTTATCTCTTATTCCTGAAAACAGTTAAGGGGGCATGTATAAAACACCTGAATGCCAAAGGACAAGTCAATTGGAATTACGGTTCATGAGAAGAAGATTTTTATAGTTTTGAACAAATTTTTATTGTACAGAACAATCCATCATGACGGACGTTATGGGTTCTTGAGGCTTTTTGTTCCTCATGAGAAATGAGACATGAATGAGACAAAAAAAAGCTCTGTAGGACAATCAGCATGCGAATGGCATCAATTTGAAATTAGCTAATTGAATCGCGTACTTTAGCGCCCCTGGTGGAGGAATTGGGGCAGGGGTCTGCATGGTTATTACACGTGGACTGTTTTAACAGTATGCAGGTTTATAGCATTTGTACCATGGACTTTTTGAGTTATTAAGCATTTTAGGCACCGAGAATAATTATAATAATACCAACAATAACAATAGGGTTTCTTCTAACAGTGAGCCCCTAATAATGACAACAATAATATATTCATAATCTATGTAGCCCATACATATTTTTTATAGTGCATCATGCTCAATGGGCATAATGTAGAAACCAAACCCATACATTAAAAAGTATATTAAAAATTCTATAAAAATAGCATTCACAAAACAATACATCAAAACATAACCTGTAATGCCAACCAATACATTCAAAGCTGTCTTTATAAACAAAGAAATTAATGTTGCCTTCTTGAAATGTGCAGGCAAATTATTCCACAGTAAAGACCAAAATTGAGAAGGCCATGCTGTACATATTTGTCAGTGGAGGTTTTGATGAAACAGAGGTAAATTAGGTGTTTTGTGAGTTTTGGAGCATCAGCTGCAGTCTGTATAATCTGGTGTTGAGACAGGAGCCTTACTGGGATTCCTTTCAGGAGATCATATCAAGTCAAGATGTTACCGGTGCATCCACAAGCTTTTCAGCGTCCGCAGTGGGTTGAATCTTTGTCAAGCAGTGTTAAATAGTGTTAAATTTCTTGATGTTTCAAAAAATAATTAAAAAATATATATATTTGATGGTGACATCATAAAAAAGAGAACTTGTGAGACCCGAAACGCACCAGCACTATTTGGACGCATTTCCGTCACCAGGCAAATGAAATGCAACTATATCTGGATTGCATTAAGACACTTTGGTTGTTACAGTCTCAGAGTTACTTCTTGTCGTGACATACAGCAAACAATAGTGTCATCACCTTTTTGATACCACACGGTCACGGAATGTTGAAAGAAAAGACAGGTTGGAAATTGGTCTGTAATTACTTAGCGTGTTGAGGTCCACTCCAGGCTTTTTTTAAGTCTGTATAATGGAAATTATTATGAAGGAATAAGCCACAGTGACTGAACTAAGAGAGTAATTCATGACTTTGGATGACTCTTTGCAATGATAAGTGGAAAGTTGGATTGTAAGAGTGCTGTATGAATATGGTCCATATTCAGGTAGTTGACCTCTTATTTCTGACAATTTAAGAGAGGTGTTTTGTTAAAATACCATTTGGAGGCACAGTGTGATGCAGAGGGGCAAATCCCCTATCCAAAACAAGATGTAGATTGTTATGCTCAATACATAGATATGATTTTTAATTGCACACATGTTTTAATTGTTAAATGGAGTTGGTCATGGACAAATGTTCTGAGGGTTAAGCTATATTATTTTACTACTCTCTATATGTAGTCTTATCAGCAGTGTAGCAGAGTTTCAATGGGACCCCTACAATGTAAACAGAATCGACAAAGTACAGGCTACCAACTGCTGTCCATTGCAGGAACAGAAACTGAGTGTCAAAACCACTTGGGCTGAGCGAGAAGCTGGGGGTAGGATGTTTGCTGTTTCATGCTAGCAGTTAAAGTGACATGGACACCGTTGATATAAAGTGCTAATAGACTTGCATTCCACACATCTCATTCACACCATCCCAGCTGCCTTAATTTCGGCCCACAAAGCACTGTGGGCTTTACATGGTTTGAGTTGACAAGTGCATGGGCACCCTGACCTCAAGGACCTCTCTGCCTGGTGAGGGTTACCAGTAGGTCTGTGAGTCTGATGATATGCAGTTCGTGGTTTGGGCATGTACAATTACGCTAGTTTTCTACAGATTTTTTCCCATCTTTTTTCCAAAAGTTCTTAAAGAACAGATTATTATTATACCAAGGTACAGAGTGTTTGATGGAGATCCCTGTAGTTTTTTCTGTAGCAATGTTGTTAAGAACTGTGTATATGTACCAGAGTAAAGAATGTACTATGAGCTCACTCCACAGCTAGTTTCAAATGTCACCAATTGGTGCCTTTTTGTAGAGCAAAACGGTTGGAATGTTGTCAAGGTGGGCAGTCACGTGTGTTGTCAAGGAGGGCAGTCACGTGTGTTGTCAAGGAGGGCAGTCACGTGTGTTGTCAAGGAGCGCAGTCACGTGTGTTGTCAAGGAGGGCAGTCACGTGTGTTGTCAAGGAGGGAAGTCTTGTGTGTTGTCAAGGAGGGCAGTCACGTGTGTTGACAAGGAGGGCAGTCACGTGTGTTGACAAGGAGGGCAGTCAAGTGTGTTGACAAGGAGGGCAGTCACATGCGTTGCAAAGCAGAGGAACACAGGTTTCTGCCCAGAGTGGGACCAGGCAAGGTTGAGAAGGGGTGTTATGTTTCAATCAAGAAGGTATTCATTGTTAAGTAGAACTCCTGTTTGATCGGGGGTTTGGGATGGTAGGTGAGTGGTAATACAATTGACTTTAACTCTAATGGTTTCAAATTCGATTAAAACTAGAGGCTAGATTTTTTGGGAGTTTGGGAGGCATTTGTTATTTCTACGTTTGTAATCTTCGATTCCGTCTCGACGCAATTGTTTTTGTTGTTGTTGTGGATAGAGGCAACACTTATTTTTGTCTTTATAACCTTAACCTTCATCCTAACCCTAACCTCAGTACTATTGATAACCCCAAATTAACCTTAGCCATAAACCTTAAATATAATTCATAATGAGACGGTTTTCAATTTTAATTGAAAACGTTGATAACCAACATAATAGCGAAATGTTAAATTTAAACGTGATAGCGAGTCGTTGTAGTGCAATAGTACTGGAGATCTCCATACTGAACGTAATTGTGTTTTGCTAATTACAGATGCAGGGTTCCAAAAAGCAGGTGTTTGGTTTAAGATGGTGATAATCCACAATGACCACCTCATTTTCAGTAGTTGATTTTGAAAAAGAGATATAAAAGAGAGTGAAAATAATTGTTGTCAAACCACCTCAGTGGCTAATATTGTGAAGCTAAGAATATAAATGTACCGTGCTGAAAGCCGAGGGGTATGTCCTGTTTCACTGGCTGGTCATAATCTGATTATTGCCAAGTCTTAATCTAGCACAATAATAAAATCCACAGGGAGCTTAGACACTTTTGTATCTTTTGTGCAACATTATGTTATACGTTTATTCGCTGAGGGTTTAAAAGGAATCCATTCATGGCTACTTTGTCAAGTTCATAATTAGGGCCTACAGGATTATGACATTTTAGTTGACGATTAATTGTCGCACAACTAATTGAGATTACATAATGGTGCTGGGCATCCTAACTAATGTAAAGGACATAATTTGATCTGGGTTTTTTGTTGAGATGTTTCTAACAATGGCGTAAAAATCCTTTATTCCGATTGGAAACCTGATCTTGGAAGCAATATATTGACCAAAAAGTTTATTGTCATAAAAATAATTGCGTTGGCTGAAATCATCGCTACACTGGTGTAGCATGGTGACGCCATGTGCAAGCTGTAGCCGCCCGGGATTAAATATTGAGAAGCGGTGTATACGCATGTAAAGCCGATCCTGCCGTAGATCAACATGCCTACTTGACAGCATAGAAACACACAATATAAACAAAAAACCCAAGAGAACGTTTTGATGGAACCGCACCCTATGTACCCCTGATTGGTCCGCCAGTGAAAGGCTTTCATTGTGCCAGCGCTATGAAGTCATCTCTGGATCTGTGTTACTGATCTGTTAAAGTCCCGGCCAGGTAAGAACAGAGCAAGCTTTACATATGTTGAATTTCGCTGGAATGCCCAATGCTCTGCGAGTTCTAAGAGCCTATTTAGTCTACGTCAATTGTAGTGAACACAATTCAATTCAAATAACATTCGCATAAAAAGTTAATGCAATTTTCAATGCACACTTGCAATACCTCCGATGCAAATCAGGCATAAAGTGTCGTTCATATAAATACAACTTTTGTAGGGTCAATAGCAGCTGCACTGAAAGACCGGAGTGGGCCAGGCCTGTCCACTGTCCAGGGGATGTGAGTGAGGGAGGGAACCAAATGAAAGTTTTGGGGGGAATTGAATAGGTTAGCCTTGAGGGCAGTTTGGTTGCATTTGTTCTAGTTGATTTTAAGGCCATTCTGTAAGGTACCACCAAAATTCTGTAGGAATTCAGAAGTTTGAGGAGAATAGGCAGGGATTCTGGTGTCCTAACTTTAATCTATTGAACGCTATATAGGTTTTTTGGCTGTTTTCACTACATTGATATTTTGGCTTGTACAGAGACTTCTGTAATAGTATCAAGTGTTTTCTGGGTCAGACATCAGCACACTCTCAGCTACACTTAGAAAGACATCACAACAACATTCATAGACCCTGAAATTACTGTTTTATGTGTAAACATGCAAAACATGGTTTCAAGTCAATTTCATGTTTTGTTTCCAGCAAAGTTTTTGGTTTCATTTTTGTGTATATATCCTTTTACTGTTTTCTAAATTAATCTGAGGGCCACACAAAGAGGGGGTGGGGGCCGCCTGCGGCCTGTGGGTTGCTGGTTTCCAATGCCTCCTCTAGTGCATAATGATGCAGTGTATTTAAAATGGAAACTGTTCACTTAGAATTAAATACTTTTATAAAAATGTCTAATGTAAATGATGGCCAATAACTGGTACACATTTTTTGTAGTAATATTATCAGCACTTGAAGAGCATATCAGAACTAATAATTTGACATTATTTAATGGAAAATCAGTGCACAGATTTAGCTATATATCCTAGTTATGTAGCAAGTAGCTGCACGCATTGTTGAAGGACGGTACCCTAGAGTGTGTGGGGGATTTTTCTATAAAATGCATAAATAACCTCACGACAAGTGCTGCAACTCATTCGGCCGATCCTTCCTGATGACTCAAATCCAGACAGGTTTGAGTTCTGGATAAGGCAGTTCATTACACAGAAATTGACTACATCAAGACTGAGATGGCAACAATGCCACTGGTCATGTTAGCACTGCTGTTACTGATACACAGATGAGTACACTTTTTTGTCTACTTCAGGCACTGTTCGGTATATTCCTAATGTATTTTAATGTTGTACTTTTAAAATAACAGTAGCCAATTTGCATTTAGTATTTATATACTATGACTTTCTTTTGTTTTATTATGAAACTAGAAATAATCTTTTCTGACTAGAGACAGCAAAAAGAAAGCAGAGAGAAAGAGATAGAAGTAGATATATACTGTAGGTCTCTCTTTAGTGAGGAGTCCAGATGGCTCGGGGTAAATGTTAATGTTTGCCACATTGCTGCATTGTTGCACGAAGCATACCATAAAACTGGAGCCGGGGATATAAACTGAAAAATTGGAGAGGGAAAGTGGAAAGAAAGAGTTGAGGAATGGATATTATGGTCACATATTGAAGAAAGGGCATTTCAGGACACATGCTTTGTCACACTTTGAATCACACGATCTTTATAATTCCGCTTCACTTTTTTATATAATTTACAATTAATTACATTATGTTTTTTTTTGCTTTGTTGTAATGGGGAATTGTGTGCAGATGAATGGCAAAATAAACCAATTTCATCAATTATAAATGAAGTCTATAAGACAATGTGAAGTTAGTGAAGTGGTCTAAATATTTTCCAGAGGCACAGTATCTTCCAATCACATGGAAAGTATGTGTGATTGATTCCACTCTAATTGATTAGAACCATAACTGTCTATTGCAGGCTTTTTAATCCCACACAGATGAAGGATGCTTTAGCAAAGATTGATCGGTTGTTTCTAGTTTCCGTGCAAACTAAAAGACAACCGTCTGTTATTTAATTCAATTTCTCCAGTCTGGTGCAGTAGCACAAAAATACCTTATTATCTTGGTCACACTATCTTACATTACTTGTTAACTGTAGGATGTCGTATAGTGCATAATGACAATGTTCGTGGCATTGATGCTTTCCTTAACACCACTAAATCAGATATAGTGATCCGGGCAAATGTCTCCTCGGTGTGATCAGGCAGAGCACAGTCCCAGGACAGACCTGTGTCACTGCAGATAATTCCTCTTCCCTCCTATCCTGGGGGGATGTGATGAGCACCGCTGCATAGCCTACGTCAGCAGTATGATCACAACTTTGGGGGGAAGATAGCTAGACAACTCTCATTCTGTAACTGCCTTTTGCCTCCCTCCAAATCAAGGACAGATTTATTCTGTAATGTCCTTGGGTGGTATTTAAAAAAGCAGTGGCTGCAGATCTGACTTTTCCTTGACCTTTTCCCCCATGGATTATAGACTCAAGAGCTTCTGTGCATGTGCCTGTTTCTTTCTATTGTACACAAACATCTGTGATCTCCTTCCTGTAATATTTCTCAAAGTCACAGTCTCAGAAGTAACATGTCAGGATGTGCATCACTAAACAATTCATCTCAGTCATTTTTATAAGTATATGCTTTAGGGTTATACAAATGTTGGTAACAAAATGTTGTCTTACCTTAACTGTGTAATTTCACATTTGTGATGGTTATATGCATAGATTACACAAGGCAAACCTCCAAAGAAAATTATTAGTTTATTCTGCCAAGTGACACACGCTGTTGAGTTTTGGCCACAAGAGAATGTGTGGTGGTGTTTTTGTCTTACAGAAACGGTATATACTACGCTTTTTGATTTTGGCATATTGAACATATCAATATGTGATCTTGTAGAAATTCATAAAATGAAATAAAACAAACAACTATTGATAGCTGATCCACACATAGTGAATGTGGGATCACAGTATGCTCATGTAGCTTCAGGACCTCTGATCCAAGAAAAATGTTAGACAAAGGTCAGACAATCCTATGAAAAAACCTTGAAAGCCTGATTCTCGTTAAAAAATGTTTATTATATTTACTCAGTCACCACATTCCCCCCATCACTTTATTGAATTGATTATATCCAGATATGTGCATTTTTCAAAATTATTTTGTGGTGCTAGTAGTGGGTATACTTGTATCATCCACACTTAAGACATGAGTCAGTCCCAGGCCTCCATCCTAGCAGATCCCTTTTTGACAAGACAATTTTCCCTCAAGAGGGATTCCTTTTGCCTTGTAGTTGAGGTTAAGCCTTTAATCACTAGTACCAAGCCACAGCCCATCAACTGGATCTGACATCCGTGCCTGCACACGTCACTTCAACAAGCAGCCGCCAAATAACCCAGCCATTTCTGGGGTTAAGATTACCTCAGATGACCCCCTGTGTTGATGCCTTTCTGCCCTCGAATCATGTTGAATGCACTGCATATTTGATTGTAGGGCTGAGGTAAGTGGAGTAAACCGAACGAATGGTGAGGGCCACACGCTCAAGGCAATATTCCAGTTTCCCGAACAGCACATTTGACGAGCAGACTTGCTGTATACAAAAAAATAATCACAGGCCCCCCTCATCCAGCCGACCAGACAGTGGGAAGGTCTTGTCAAAGGAGCACAGTCATTTACAACTAACAGCCTGGTCTCCCTTTTTCTTTTTGGTCACTGCTTGCTCACATTGCAGAGTGTTGTGAATATGCCAGAGTATCAGACAACCTCTCGATCTGACTCCAGTTGTTTGCTGGCGGGTTCCCTTCAGTGCTGCAACCAAAGGATTGATGACAACATATGGACATGTATATGCCAATGACATGTCCAGCAGTGACAGCACACTAGTCCTGCGTTCCTCTAATCATCTGATAACCACACACACAAAGTTGGGTACATAGAACTTTGGATATATCTGTATGCTCTAGGAGCTTTTGGATTTGGTAATCAACAGGGCAGTTTGACAATATAATGACCCCATCACTGAAAGAAAGCTCTTAAGGACATGTCTTTTTTTCCCCAGAATTAAGCCAATTTGCCCAAGACTCATAAAAGAGTGGACCAGACACTAAAAAATACTGGGAATATTTTTTTATTCTACACAGTAGATGATACCAAACTATTTGTGATGGGCAATTCAAGTATTTTTAGTGAGTCAGCTAATGTGTCTCAGTTTAAGACAGGTACCATTATCTCAGTGAGTTTGGAAATGTCCACACTCGCACACAAAGCAATGTACTCTACTGTAGAAGTGGGTGTGGCTGTGTCATGTAAACTAATACATGCTGTATTGTGAGTGCTGCATCCCATCCTAACAGGGCACCACTAGCCTCCACACTGCCCCTTGTGGTTACAGATGAACTCCCACCAAGGCCATGGCTATGAGATGAGATGTTTTTAAAATGGTAAATATATTATACCTATGCATAACTATCTGTCCTGATTTACAGTAAAATGAGTAATAACTACAAAAAACATGGAATATCACATCATTGGCTCTCTGAAATAAAAAGTTCCTGGGAAGACCGAGAACCGGAAAGGTTTGTCCTTTTTCCCATTCACGTAAATTAAAAGATGCTCTTATCCAGAGTAACTTCTTTTTTTGTGCTGGCACTCAGTGGGAATCAAACCCACAACCCTGGCGGTGCTAACACCCAACTACCAACTGAGCTACGCTGGAGCCCATATTAACATCCTTAGGGTCTGTCCTTTAGGTAGTCCCTAGAAAATGCCATATGGTGCATGTTATTATTTGCCTTAAATTCAGGCTCACCAATTGTTTGGTTATCAATATACTATGTTGTTGCCAAGCCAGAAAAACCCATTTGAAAGGGAATCTGCTGTTAATGGAAGACAAAGGGAGCGTGAAGGGCAGCCTGCTTGTCCACTGGTAATTCCTCTCTGTTGAGTGGCCTGTACAGTAGCTGTCTCCAATGCAAATATGCCAAATAGGCTGTGCTGCCCACCCAGGTAGAAAATGTAAATGAACACCATGTCGACAGGCTGATGCTAAAGCATGCTCTCATACACTACCTCTCAGCTAGTGGCCAATATAGATTGGTCAAGTAAAATGAAAAAAAGTATAGATATTTTAAAATAAAAATACAAAATATTATGCTGCCATTCTAAAAAAATGTATGTATGATTATTTTTTATTGTAAAGACGTGTGTGCATGAGTTTTAGCATTATTTCACGTGTGTACTTTGCTCCACAGGTCCTCACAAATGACAAGTTGTGCTTAAATTGAAGGGAGAGATCTTTATAGTCAATCCAAACGGGATAGTGGGTGGTTTAAATCCTTTTGTATAAATATATATTTTAATATGTCTGTGAAATCCATCCAAAAATAACTCAAAAAGAACACAGCGTTCACATCTGGTTTTTATATTGTGGCTTGTGGAAAAGCAGGAAAAATAGAGTTTTATAATTCTTTACACAATACAAGTGAGGCCTTCACTCGAACTATTAAAGCTTAGGACCAGTCGCTATTGTTGTTTAATAGTTCTCTGTGTTGGAATAAAAATCAGCTGACCTCCCTTTCTGCCCAGGCTGACAGCACTAATTGGAGTCGAGAGACTCCCTGGCTTCTTTCACCGTGGAAGTTGAACTTAGTATCACTTTCTGCCAAAATATTTATTTGAGTGTTTTTCATTTTGCTCAACTTGCTATGTGGAGACAAACACAACCGTACTGTAAACCTTGGAAAAGTCAATGTGGGCTTTTGCATGTCTTTGTTTAGTATGCTTTCTTGTACACTGCATTGCACATGCGTGTCTATGTTTGTTTTAGCCTACATGAGAGTGTGTGTGTGTGTGTGTGTGTGTGTGTGTGTGTGTGTGTGTGCGCGTGCGTGCGTGCGTGGGTGCGTGCTCTGTATGCACACACACACACACACACACACACACACACGGTATCCAAAACCCAGCTGGTCCCTATTCCTCTAGTCTCCTGATTGAGCAAAAAACCTAGTGTGTTATTACTGTCACACCACCCCCATCATTTAAAGACCTACTACAACAGGAAACTGCAATCTACTGCAA
The DNA here is from genome assembly GCA_016801105.1 of Esox niger. NCBI lineage: Eukaryota > Metazoa > Chordata > Actinopteri > Esociformes > Esocidae > Esox > Esox niger. The sequence goes on along the minus strand of JACXGJ010000571.1, from coordinate 97,309 downwards.
GGTCAGCTGGTCCAATAATCAGAGCCCACCATTTTCACACGAATGCCTGACTGCCTGATATCCACTGTAACCCACATATTCACTGAAATCTCAGCCCTGCTAGCCAAGCGACAGGATTTCTTGTGTTCTCTGTTCGTAGCTGCATAGCATGTTTCCTTACTGTTTACATATTTTTCCACTGCCCAACTTTGCCCATTTATTTCACTTGTATTTCTTTGTGGAGTGATATTTATTTTACAACAATATGACCCCTGCGCGTTCTTTTCGTTCATACTTCTCTGGCCTTGCGTCACACTTTTTCTTCTGCATTTTTCCTGTCTGTGTTTTACAGTGGGCTGTTTATCAGTTTGAGAGCTGTGCAGTGTGTTTGACAGATATGACTTAGGGGTCTCTGCACTCCTCGGCAGCCTCTCTCCCACTCTCTCTCTCGCTTTCTCTCTCTCTCAGACTGTATATAGGACACTTCACTGCTCTAGCACATAAAAGGATGGCTGTATTAAATTAAAGTCAGGACTGCAGCGCCTGATTCTCTCATGCTCAGCATTTTTTCTGAATGAATTAAGAGAAGAATGCTCTCCAAGCTGACTGAGGGCTCTGTAATTCGGCAAGAACTTTCCCTTGTGTAATCAGAGTAGGGCCACTGTGTATATTTCAGCAACATCCCAGCTTAGGGCTAAAGCTGTTGGAAAATCTACCTTGAAATATAATGTAGGCCAGATTAAAGCAGCCATTAACCAGCCAGGCCATTCACCACTTGCTTTGTTTACAAGAGGGGTTAGCTATTTTAAATGTAAATTAGCGGTCTCTTCACCTTATTCTGAAGAAATGAGTATGATGTTTAAGAGCATTGTGGTACTCATTTGGTTGTTAAATACTTTGGCCAATAAAACTTTTCCAGGGGAATGGTTTCTATGTGGATTCTTGTCTAACAGGGCGGTCCTCATCTGTGTCCCACCCCAACCATTCTAAATGTTAAACAGCATGGGGAGTTTGTGGGTGGGTAGAGCTGCTGGGCTAGGTCAATAGCTCTAACTCAGGCTGTCTGAATGGGCATAAAGTGAGTGAGGAAAAGAGTAAAGCCAGAAAAGTACAAGGAAAATGGAGAAAGAAATCAAACCTATCAGCCGAGAGGCTATCAACCTTTTCCGTCTTTGCTCTGTTCTTGTCATTTCCCAATGTGGTATGAAATTAGATTGAAATTGATTGGGGTTGCGGAAGGTAGAGCACAGAGATTAATATAGAAAGAGAGGGAGACTAAATGTAGGATGAGGGATGAGCTAGTTACTGTAGTTCTGTTGCTGGGGCAAAACTACATTGATTGGCTGGGTCTTGCCAACTATGCTCTGATCTCAGCTGCAGTGACAAATCTGACCACACACAATCACTGAGATAGAACTTCAAATTAAACAGGCAGCCACTGGTCAGGGCATTTACCAGCATTTTTAATATGCAGTATGCAAATAGACTTTTTGTTTTGTTAAATGTGTATGACACTGAGGTTAATGTTAGATGTGAATGTCTTGCACAGCAGTCAGAAGATTACTTTCACCAGTGGTCTTCCACCTGCCCGACAGACCACATGGTGTAAAAGCCCTGATTTGTTAATGTCAATGTTTTTGACAGTTTATGGCTTTGAAGCCGCCAACTGCCATTTTGGTGTTAATTAATGCAATTCTGTGGTATATTAATAGAAAATTACTTTTAGTTAAGTTTTTTATTTGTTGATGTGTGAACAGTACCTCTCATGCTTATAAAAAATACTTTGACTAGGTTTTATTTTCTTTCTTTTTATGTCCAATTAATTTAAAACTGTGCATTGAATTGTCTTTAAGAGAAAATATTTGTCGAAAAATATGTATTTTAGAATGGAGGAGCAGTTCCATGATGGCACTGTCAGGACATTTTACATTTTAACAGACGCTCCTAGAGTGTGACCTACAGCAAATAGCGTTAGCTGCCTTGCACTTGGACCAACTTTTTTATGTTGTTGACTTAAGGATTCAAACCAGCGATATTTCGCCTACTGTTCCATAGTTGTAACCACAATGCAGTTGACCAGGGTTTGTGCACATCACTGGCTACAGAACACATTACTGTGTTTACCTTGTTACACACTACAGAATCAGTTACAAAGTGGATTTCAATTGACCATTCAATTCAAATGATTACATTTCGGGTTTTGCAATAGATTGTTGATCAGTTTGATTGTTAAATGGTAGCTTTTGCAATGCCAGCAAAACAGATTAAGTATGGTTCTTTCTGCATTAAACTCATTTTATTATTATTATTTATTTTTCTGAATGGCTCCAGTAAGGTTTGTGGTATTAAGAGCACATCGATGTCTCAAATTAATTTCCTGCTTTCAGTGAGGGAATTCTTTCAGTATTTTGGCCTGTGCAATTTCGCATAATCATAGCTTGGGTTCTTCTAGTTCCTACCAGAAATGGAGCTGCTAAAGAAATAGCTCCTCTCATCCAGTGACTGATGGGAATTGGGTTTAGTAGAAGCCAAAGATTGTCTCTCCAAGTTAAACCAGGCACCACTGTAAATGTCAATAGACTGCCTTGCTGGAAATCCCTCTCTTGGCTTCCTCTGGTCATTTCAGCCTGCAGCTGGCTTTAGCTAGACAGCCGCTGTGTTTACAATAATGTAATCAGATCAAAATGAAAGCAAATACTGGGTGCATTGTAGAAAATTCTAAATCACTAGTCTTGTGGTTTTCCTGTTATATTTTGGAAAATGTATACTGTACAAAGGGTTGTGTTACCTAAAGGAATCAATCAATTATATGTATACGTGCAGCTTTCAGTATTATCTATGGTGATGGGAGGCTTTTATAAGTAACTGTGGTCGGTTTACTACTGATAATCATGAAGGGAAGCTACTTTGCCTCAGTGTTCTTGAATGCTTTTGTGTAGTGATGTCATTTAACAGTGACTGTGATTGCAGAGTAACTGAGCCGAAATCACTTTTATTGCAAAATAATCTCTCTGTGTAACACCCACCCCACAAAACTTTCTCTATGACTTTCTCTCTGCATCTGCCACCCCTCCAAACTTTCTTTTGCACTCTCTGTGTATAACTCTCCTTTCTCACATTCTCTCTCTGCCAACCTCCGTTGGCACTGCTCTGTTTCTCTTTTTTCATCTGGGGTGACTTGGCACAGGGGTATGCTGGCACTCATCAACAGGGTTAGTTGTACTTTGTGTATACTTGCTCTGTGTGTGTGTGAGTGTGTGTGTGTGAGAGAGAGAGAGAGAGAGAGAAAGAGAGCTGGGGTGAGAGAGTGAAAGCGAGACAGGAGAAAGAGCAATCTAAAATGGCTGCCAACAGCTAACTCCTCTGCACATGAAATGTCTGCCAAAAAAATCTGTTCCATTGAGCGATCCCTAGCCAGAGAACTTACTTCGAATGAAAAAACATAGTAAATGTCTAAAGATGAGTTTGGGAATATGACATTGAGGATAGAGCGAGCAAAGATTGTTTTTCTGCAAATTCTTGAAGTGGTAATAATGCAGAATGAAGATCAGTTTCTAAATGATGGAAACTGCTTCAAGCTTGTGACTGTACAGGTGCATTGTCCGCTCACTGTCAATTTCAGTCATATCTGTTCTGACATTTGTGAATGAATCACATTGTAATGTTTTTGTAGAGGTGTTTAATATTTGTTAATTAACATTTAGTAAGTTACAAGTATGACATTGCAGTAACAGAAAACAAAACGACCATTTATTACAGAGACAGAAATACCGAAAATTAGGCAACAATGTTTTCCCCAAACATTGTCTTTGGAGCATTCTCGGCCTTTGAGGGAGATTATATGTGTGCCAGTCTTTATAACCTAGTCTTGCGCTTGTTCTTTTTTTTACTCTTTGTGCCAGGGATTTTGTCTGAGGGCGGCCTGCCTACAATCTGCTGCAGCTCTTGGCAAGAATGTATTGGTTATTAAAGATAGCAGAGGAGGAGAGCAACATTTGGAGAAGTTCCTTCTGTGCTCCTGGCAGGGTCTTTATGACTTGGCAGGTGTAAAATCAAGTTGACTGTTCTGCATTTTTTCCCCTTGTATTTCTACTATTGTAGATTAGTGAAAGAACAATCCACAACCCAAAAGTCAACTATATTCTTTTGCATACAGCGCCAAAATCTTATTTTATGTATGTATTTGGCTCTTACAAACTGTTTTAAGCCGTGTGTACCCACAGATACTATGTCATGATATTGACTATAGGTTCAGGCACTATAAACTTGGCTGTGAGAGTAGCTACGGTAGAAATAATGTGTAGTTTTTTACAGAGCTTTATGAACATGACAGTCATAGCCGACTGTATGTTTTTACTGTAGGGTGTCTGGCTCACTTGTCCAGTATACATAGAGGTCCAGGGGGAAGCAGGGCGGTTGTTCTAGTGAAGATTGCATTGAGGCAACCCCTCCACAATCTCTAAACTCCAACATTTGGAGCATTATGGAATGTGTGTGGATTTGAGCCGTGAGATGAGTTTTGCCTATCTGATAGAGAAAGTTCCTTTTAATCTCTCTTATTTCATTTTTTTTACTGCTGTTCCTTTGTACCAACAGTCAGACCTTTTGTTGTAGATGTAGTGGATTTCACACTAAGAATTCCCATTCTGGTTTGGGCCATTCTCAGTTTATTTCCTTGTTTTATCTGCATTTGCCAGTTGCAGCAAATATTAAGCTCCCACAAATAAAAGTTAGATTCATAGTTTGATCATGTGGCTTTGCCATTGTTGTTTTGCTTTACTGAATATGAAGTAAAACAAGATTAGCAAAACAACTAGATTAGCATGCTAGAAATCAAAATTTGAATGGCAGAAACCTTTTAACAATTGTATTACAGTTAAATTTGCCAAACAAGAAAGTTGTATTGGATTTTAGGATATTGATTCAAATGTTTGTTGCAGGACATTTTAACACAAATACTAATTTCATATTTTCCCAATTTTCCTCGCAAAATAAGTTCATTTTAGATTGTTAATGAGTACCATGACATCTTCAACTGAGCCTTTTACAGGTATAAACTGAAACAACAGATGTTGGCTTTAGACTTATGTACCCCCATCCGCCTCTCTTTCTCCCCCCTCTTCCTCTCTTTAGAATCAGAGCAGAGCAGTAGCCCACGCACAGGTATTGGCTCGGATCAGGAGGATAGCCGAGCGGCCACCATGGGTAAGGGGCCCGATGGACTCTCACATACACACATCCAAATGCCAAAACACACTGAAACATGAATACGCGTTTACACACCACTAAACATTCATATGGGAATTAAGCTAGTCATTCACCTAGCATGCCCTGACATTAACAACACCTGTCACTGAAATATTCAGCATTAAATGTATTTTACTGGTTTTACTGTCCTTTTCTTGTGATGTCTCTTATAAGTAAGAAATTACTTTAATTCTTTTTGTGTTAGAACTCTCCTTTGTGACTCATTTCTGTCTTTTCCAGATGCTCCTGAATTTCAGGAAAGCTTTGTGACTTCAGGAGTTTTTAATGTAACAGAGCTGGTGCAAGTATCCAGAAGTAAGATTGTCCACCTTTTCTTCGGCTGCTACTGTTTCTATATATTTGTGGTTGAATAGGTTGTGGAATATCTGAACCAAAATCTTTATTTTTTTTTACTGCTCCTACAACGTCACGTTTGGCTACCTCCCTAGCTAGCCTCTATACTACAACATGCTTAGGAGCTCGGCAGGCATGTGTCACATAAACTATGGTGATTACAGTTCTGACAGGTCTCTTCAGTGAAAAATGAGCTAGCTCACAAACTCTAGCCCTCAGGCAGGGGTTGGAAACTCGCAGCCTTTCTGGCAGTCTCACAGCTTTCCTCTCAGTAGCTGTGTCCCTCTGTCTTTTGGTTGCTGCCTGTTTTGTGTACAACCATGACTGCCCAATAGATACACAAGATACAAATGGAAACACATGGACGGTTCAGCAGCTAGATGACAAAGACAGAAGTGAATAACTTGATCCAGGATTACGGCAGATATTAACCTAATCCATTTACAGCATTAATCATAGACAACATGGAGAGTAAACCCTCCTTACTGTCTACGCCCCAGCAGACCCTCAGTATAATCTCTGATTGACAACCTGATGATATGGCTTCAAAGTGACATTATTTATGACTTACTCATGATGGAATGTGTATGGTGCAGATGTTATATCCAATTAATACTTTGATTCACATTGCCTTGGCTATGTGCTCCAAGCTCCAAGCTCTTTCATTGACTGGGAAAGCTGTGCTCACCAGGCCACATTAGCAGTGAATTAGGCCCACATTAACATAGCCCCACATGGCCATCCAGCCGCTAATCACTCTGTATGAATAACCATTGCTTTCCAGCCACACACACGCCTCGCTACTCAGCACCTGAGACCTTCGTTCACTTACCCTCCAATCTGAGCCATCATTGTTATTTCATTATGTTTAGAGCTGGAGTTGAATCAGGTTTGAGAGCTAATTTAGAAGGGGAGGGAAGCGAGAAAACCTCTCCGATCTGTCACATCACGTTCGATGATAATTGCGTCTAGTTTAAAGTCCTGTTTGTAACATGCTCCTTCCCCGGCTGACAATTCACCCTGTGTGTTTGTTATTGTGAAGCTCCCGTGGTGTCTGTTTTGCACTGGTCTGTTTTCTATGGATAAATCCTCATCTGTCAGTGTAGTACACGCTCAAATACACCCACGTACGATGTGGAATGATCTAGATACAACTGTCCAAATTAAGTAAGTGATTGAGTTATTACATTGCACAGGGAAAACATTTTACAGTGCACCTTGTCAAGCAAGCTCTCTGTTCTCACACCTTGACTGACTAATTGGGAGTAAATGTAGAAGTTAAAGACTTCCATTAGGCACCTGCCAGCTGGCCTCTCCTGGGGAAAAGACTGCTATTCCGAATTCACTCCCTCCACTTTCAAATGTTCAGCTGCAGATGATGCTCCCGTCACCTGCCCTTCTGTTTTATAACCCATTCAGATTTGGTTTTAACGTCACACATTTCTATTTACGCTAATATTGATGCTTGTTCTGCCCCCAAGAGATGTTGTCAAAATTGTAGACCACTTAATTAGCTTATTTAACTAATCTCTTACTTTTAAATGCATTCTACTTCATTTACCCAGGTCTCTAATGGGATGCATATCCTAAGAGCATATGGGATAGAAATGATGAATTCTCCAATGACCTACTTTGCTGGTGTAATTATGCAGAGCAGAATATATTGTAATTATAAAGCTTGTTTACATCCCCATTACTGTCCTGTTCACCCTTACCTTCAGCTGTATTCCTCTCCTATGTCTCTGATTTACATGTTTGGCCTCTGTCTGTTAATAAAGACAGTATAAACATGAATAAATAAAATAAATAAATAGGACTACAATTAGAGGGGATTCCCGTTCTGTCTCTTCTATGCATTCATCCACCCCTGCTAGTGTTGGGAGTTCCCTTGATGGTAACTCTTCTTTTGCCACAGGTGCATGGGGGAGGTTTTAGACTGGAGATGTACTGTATGAATCCCCCCTTTGTGCTGTGTTCCCCAGCATCTTAGTACTGTCTGTAGTCAGGGAGAGATTCATTCTTAGGGATTTGTAGTGACGCCATCGCACTTGTTAATACCATACCTGTCCTAACAAATGGACCATTGTTCTCTGCGCTCACTGTGAGTCCCCACTGCTTGGTTTAGTATAGTGCATACTTTATATACTGGCGGTGTGCAGTGCAACATCTTTGCTAGACCATAGTACTGAGGCAGGCAACCATGAATGCAAATGACCGTATAAAGTACATAAGTAGAATCCTAAGTGGGAAAAAGGGGTAAGATCAGACAAAGGCTGCACAGACCCATAATGTTATATCCTAAAGGTCTTCTCCTGAGACCTGTGACTTTGGTAGGAAATCACCAGAGCTGAGGACCGGGACCTAAAAGGCCCTTCAGCTTGAGCTCCTGTTCTTCGGGTTGTTGTATACCTACAAGTGTCAAGTAGGGACGCAACAGTAGAGTGGGCCCACGTTTCGGTATGTGTCGCGGTTTGTGGGTCACGTTTCGGTATGTGTCGCGGTTTGTGGATCACGGTTCGGTATGTGTCGCGGTTTGTGGGTCACGGTTCGGTATGTGTCGCGGTTTGTGGGTCACGTTTCGGTATGTGTCGCGGTTTGTGGATCACGGTTCGGTATGTGTCGTGGTTTGTGGGTCACGGTTCGGTATGTGTCGCGGTTTGTGGGTCACGTTTCGGTATGTGTCGCGGTTTGTGGATCACGGTTCGGTATGTGTCGTGGTTTGTGGGTCACGGTTCGGTATGTGTCGCGGTTTGTGGGCCCACGGTTCGGTATGTGTCGCAGTTTGTGGGTGTTATGTAACTTAAAGTAGGCATTATGCAGATGCATACATAACTGATGCATGATTAAAATGATTATCGATCTAGCATATCTACTGTAGTTAAAAATCCTGTGTATAACTATCCTTCTCTGCCTGACCTTTCACCCTGTGTGTTTGTTTCTGAGCAGCTCCCGTGGTGACAGGTGCAGGCCCTAACTTCTCTCTGGGGGAGCTGCAGGGGCACCTGGCTTATGACCTGAACCCTTCAGGGGTGGGGATGAGGAGAACCCTGCCCAGCACCTCCTCCAGCGGGTCAGTACACAACCCCAAAACTCAGACACACACAAACATTCACTTGCACAGACACACACACACTCTTTAGGTTTTACTATCCTTGAGGTTAGTAAAAATATTTATATTCACTCTATTTCCTATAACCCCTACCTCTTTATCTTAACCCTATACTGTACACCTAACCCTGAATCTAACACATAACCTTTATCCTTATTCTAACCCTAAATGTAATTTTTAACATAGACTGAATGCCTGTGCTTGAAATAGTATTTTTCCTCATGACGAAGGGCATATTCTTCCTAATATTTCTGGTACTCACAAGTGTGCTAAACCAAGGTCACACAAACACTTGACTGAAAATGAACATACTGCATACACTACCAAGGACCAACTCGCAGCACAATACCCTACGTTTGTCATTTCTCCACCTTATGAAAACACAAACATTAAAAGACAATGTTGGTGTACATTCTTGGGTAACAGGAATATTTGAAGAAATGGATGGATGCCTAACCAGGGCTGGACTACCAATTGGGGCCCCAGGGCCCCTGCCTCCACTCTGCTATGAAGCAGGGAGTGAACATTTCTGTTTAGGCCTATGAGTGGAAGACTGTGTGTTTGTTTTTATTGGTGGTCAGAGAACAGTATCCTGGTGGTGAAAGCACTAGACCTTCAGTTATAGAACAATGGACTGTTCCTCAGGTGACTGCAGGCCATGTGATTTATCTGGGAGTGTGCACCACTGCCAAAATGCCAGATATGATTTATTGTGTTATTTTTCACTATAAACGTCAAGTAAAGCTAGGACAAATTGAGACTGTAAATAAACTGGTTTTCCTAAGCGGGTTGGAACAGCCCAGTCTCCCGCTAGCCATCTCTGGTTTCTGTTGTTGACCCACTTGTGTGTTTGCAGATAAATGTATGTATGTTATACAGTGTCCACTGATGCTTCTCATGAGTTACGTTGCCTTTTCCTTATTTCCTCCTCTTTCTCGTTCACCTCCTGTGTGACATGCAGGAGTAAGAGGCACAAGTCTGGCTCCATGGAGGATGATGTTGACACGAGTCCTGGGGGAGAGTACTACACCTCACCTAACTCCCCTGCAAGCAGCTCCCGCAACTGGCAGGAGGACCTGGAAGGAGGTGAGCGTCCTCTCTGGACTTCACAATGTTTTCACAATCTACAGTATCGCTGATTAAATTCTTTTATCCAAGGACAGTGCTAATGGCTCACCAGTTTGTACACAGATTGTCATTTTGGGTACACTGGCAATCTTCCAATTCTTCAGGCATAACAAATTGTCAGTTCTGGCGTTCCTTCTTAAATGTTTTTTATTACTCGTGTCCAGAAACTTCAGCATTCATATATTTGTATTTATGTTATTGGAAAGCAGCTAAAATATCAGGAAACACTTTCACTTCAAATACCTTGAAAGTCACTGACACAGTGCAAATGACAAATATCTCATGTTATGAAGTGCCGTGGCCACGGATGCTAAATAAACGGCTTCAGATTACCCAAATTGAGCCTAAACTTGTAATTTATTCATGAAGCACATTTTTTTGCGAAAGTAGCAAAAAACGCAACGAAAAACAAGTGGCCCAGTATGCCCGGTATTAGATTATGCAGATGCGATGTTGCTGTATCGTGCTTTATTTTCACCTCGTGCTCACGTATCAGTTTCGTTCCTCATTCCTAATGATAATAAATGATTTTTCTGGGAAACTGGCAAGGAACTAAACTGTTATCTGTCTATATACAACCAGACCTTTCAGAAGTGTTATTTGAAGCGGGAGTTTTTCCGCGTAAATAACGAATGCCTTTCGCGTTGTGCGGTGCACTGTATGGACCTCCTCCCCCACCTGCATTGACCTGGTAAAAATAGGATGAGTAGGTAACAGCGTGCACAGTGTGGTCCAGTGTTTGGCTGAGTGAGTGTGGGAGAGGGACAGCAGTTAGTAGGTGTGCTCATTGAATGGGGCTTGCCTGTTAGGTGCGCTACACATGTTGGAGCATGTGTGTGTGTGTGTGTGTGTGTATGTGTGTGTGTGTGTGTGTGTGCGTGTGAGTGAGCCACGAGGCAGCTCTCCTAAACAGGATTAGCAGCAGTGAGTGGGAGTACGATCACCATTTATACAACACTTTAAGTTAGTATTTAACACACAACTAAAACATTTTATCTCAGTGTGTGTTTGTGCTGTCAACTGAGTTTTATAGGCCTATCCCAGGTTCTAATGCCGTGAGGAGATGCTGTTTAATTGCAGTGGACTCTCCAGGCTTCATAAATAGGGTGTTCAGTGGCCTGTAAAGGGGGACGTGTGGTGTGTTTGTTGGCTTTGTGTTGCTGTAAACCAGTGGGCCCCATACTGCAGGACCCTGGTGCTGACGACAGATCTGCGGAGATCGTCAGTGCAGAGCTGGCCCCTTGCTCACTGACCCCGACACAAGTCCTTCAGGATTCTGACTCCACCCTCCTAATGTTCTGCTCTCTTCCTGTCTAGACAGCCTTGAAAAGCTTCTCTTTCACGACCCCCTCAGCCAGTTGACCTGAGTTGGGGCTAAAGACAAAGAGAGAGGGATGTTTGGGCACCTTTCACCAGGTAGAGGTGATCAGGGGACCTTGTCTCAGTCTCCAGCATTGGACTGGAATTTTAGATTGCAGTTCAAGCCTCATTCAGCCATCCATTCAAGTCACTACATATAGTCTGTATATTTTGCTCGAAATGAACATTTTCAATATGATATTTTTAAAAAAAATTTAAATGTACAGTGAGCAGAAGTGTGGGTAGACCAGGACCTCTGAAATCTGAGTTGACCTGTCAATCATTATGATCTCGTAATTAGTGCCAGAGCTGTAATGGCTCCCCCTGCCTAGCCCCCAGCACTAAACAGGACGTGCGTGTTTATGCTCTGAGCCAGTCTTACTGTTGACCTTCAGCTGCTCCCCTGAAAAGCTGTGATTTACTCATTCACTCTACTCTGACATAGAGCACTGTGGTAGTGCAGGGGAAGAGGAAGTAGTAAGATAAGCCTGTCTTGCTTCTCTTCCTCAATCTTTTTCCCCCCCCCCCCTCTCTCAAACAATTAAAGAGTTAGAGAGGCGTGTTCTTGTCTAAGAGAGAGCCTCAAAGTCATTCTCTGACCAGCTGCGAGTGTGACACTGTTTCTGCTTCTGTACAGGATCACAGCAACAACATATGCACTGTCTTCTCCACCACGCCAAAGAAGGAAATAAACAGCTGTGCAATCTTAATACCCTAATCTAAAACGGGTCTGAGCTGGGTGGAGAAAGGGTTCCTCATACACATTCTGTTATCAACAAGTGTGTGATAGCACACTAAATATGGAGGAGTAGGACTACTGGTGTTGCACCATGCTGCCACGACAACAGAGATACACAATTGTTCAACACATCTAAGCAACTCTCTGGTCTCGGAGACGGCAGGCCGTTGGGGAGTGGGAGTGACCTAAGCTCGGCAAACTTGATTTGGAGTAGATCTGAATGTCAAATGTAATATTGTTTCTGATCTTGTTTCTGGTGTTGTTTCGTCTTAATGAGGAAGTTCATTTTGAGCCGACGTGCTCACTGCAATGTGCTGCAGTACTGGTAATGGCTGACAGGGTCATCTCAATGCACCCTGCCACCCTGTGGTTACTTACCGTAAGTGCACCAGCCATGTAGTTGCAGAGGTAATTAGGCGAGTATATGTAGACTCTTTTCAGTGGCCTTTTCCGTTGTTATCTTGGGAGTCGTAGTGATGTCGTTAACACCCTCTGTGTATCTCTGTTTCTATGTCCAGGCATGTCACCTGGAGTAAAGAAGACAGAGATGGACAGCCCTTCTCCTCAGGAGAGCTCCCCACGCCTCGGCTTCACACAACACCACCGGCCCGTCATCGCAGTGCACAGTGGTCAGTACACACACTCAGTCATTCACAGGAGACGTCTTGTCGGTCTAATGGCAATTGGAAAAAGAAACGTTTCCTTAATCATTTGCACTCTGTTTCATTTAGAACGTAGGATCTCAATAATATTGCAGTGTCAAATCACAATGCTTAATGAATCATGACAATTGCAATTAACACACCAAAGTATCCTGACATTATTGTATTGAGTTCTTTACCAGTTCCCAGCAGTATATTCTCTTAGGATGTAAATTGAAAAACGTTACAAGTAATTATTAATTAGCAGAGATTCCCTTTTCTGTTGTTAGGATACCATATGTACACCCTCGTGTCTGAACGTTTTTTTTATGTCTGTGTTTTTGGAGGTAAGCCTGATAAACTCTGACTACGTGCCTTGTGGTCTCAACAAAACTTCATCTGTGTTCAGGCATTTTTAGGTTTTAATTGAACTGCGTTGCAACACTGTAAATAAATAAATAAATGATATAAAATGTCTATTAGTATGATTAAATAAATGGAATAATGTAAAAAGTCTACTAGCAGGTAGCATAAACCAACCAAATGTCTCACAAATGATGCAAGAATAATTCAAGCTGTTGTTAAAATGAATAGGCTGTACATATGTCAACTGTACTTGTATGTGGGGCTGATAATAGATTTCCCATTCTACATTTCAGTTACATACACAACAGGTACTACACCGGGGAAAAGGCAGAAGGACTGTGTCATTTCAACAACAACATTTGTATTCGTTTTAATCTTGAATATCAGTTTTATGGAAATCCTGGACAATAGACTGGCACACAGAATTCTAACTGCATAATGGAGAAGCACACATTTTTCAATGCCACTTTCCTTATCGCTAGCCTACCACCATTGTGGACCGTGAAAAAGTAAATGAATAAACATTTTCTTTCTCGACCCGGCTCTTTCTTTGTCCCTTCCTCTCTTCCTCCCTCCCTCCCTCCCTCTCTCCCTCTCTCTCTCTGTGTGTGCAGGCATCTCTCGGAGTCCGCACCCCTCCTCGTCTTTGCACTTCCCCACCACCTCCATCCTGCCCCAGTCCACCTCCTATTTTCCCCACACTGCCATCCGCTACCCGCCACACTTAAGCTCACAAGACCCACTGAAGGACCTGGTCTCCTTGGCCTGTGACCCGTCCAACCAGCAGCCCAGCCCAGTGAGTCCAGCCCGTCTAACAACTCTAACTAGGGCCCAGAGTTTGTCCTGGTCAGGTCATGTGGTCAGTAAAACTCATGACCCTCCTTATTACATCATGTGATACCTGTTAACCTGTCATAGGAGTGTAGCCTAGCAGGGTCAGGGCACAACTGAGCCAGCCGTCAATGCTGTCACTCATTGACTTGTGTTGATCTGACAGACCCTGCAGTGGGACATAATCTCTTCAGTTTAAATGAATGTTAATTGCCCAGATGGTAGTGTGTTATACATTTAAGTGGTCTATTTCGGGGAATTGTGTTATTTTCATCTGTTGTTTGGATACATCTAATTGTTTAATATTTCATTCCTGCATGCTTCATTTTTCCTTTGTAGTCATCCTGCCTGACATAGCCTGGTGGCCTGAAAACTGATACCCCATTTAATTTCAGTATTCTGCCCCATGTGATCTTTACTACTGGATACTCTACTATATGTGGTGTAATCAGTGATAGGAAGTAGCTCACGGCCATGTAGGAACCCAGCTCAGAGCTCCAGTCAGGTGTTCCTCATGCACCCTCTCCTGGCAGACTGCAGACTGGAGCCAACACATCTCTGTATGACTCTCATAATGGGGATCTCTCCCAAATGCTCTGTCATAGAGTATGACCAAGAAAGTCCTAAAATCCCTGTAAACATCGTATTTTTAACCCAACTTCTTTGAATGTTGTCATTTAAAAGTTTGACTGTCCAGTAGAAAAGTATATGTGGTTCCCCTGTAACATGGAGGACAATGAACCCTAAGACCTCTGGCTCTGTTTACACCCTTCTGGCCCTGGGAGCAGACCAACTCCCCAGGCATGAATATTCTTATTACCATTAAGGGACATGGACCTGAGAGGTTCTTCCCCTTCACCACATGTACATGTCCCTCCCTCCTTGAATGATTCCTCCGGGGTTGCTCTCTCAACCTGGTGTTCTGTTTATGCACTGACTTGAAAGAGGTGAAGGGATGGAGGGAAGTGGCCCGGGGGCTTTACAGGATTGAACCTGAAGGAGATCCCCATAAGACTCTGGCAGTGATGCTAATGTTGGCAGGGTTGGCACAGGCAGGCAGCCAGCTCGCGGAGGAGAGACATTTATCAGGAGTGCCCCCCAGCAGCAACTACGCAGGGCTCCGCTCAGCCTAGTTTCTGCAGACTCATTGAAATTCCCCCTGCTGCAGTGCGACTGCAGCCAGGCAGTCACAAAGGACAAGCGCATGGGACCCTAATGTAGCTGACTCATTTGCTCGTCCATTGTTTTGGAGGACAGTGAGTCCCTGAAAGCCTTGTCAGCCATGGGAATAGCCACCATTGCTGCCATTGGTTGACCGACTGAGCACTGCAGTGAGAGAGACTGGGGACGGTGCAGTGAGAGACTGGGGACGGTGCAGTGAGAGAGACTGGGGACGGTGCAGTGAGAGAGACTGGGGACGGTGCAGTGAGAGAGACTGGGGACGGTGCAGTGAGAGACTGGGGACGGTGCAGTGAGAGAGACTGGGGACGGTGCAGTGAGAGAGACTGGGGACGGTGCAGTGGCAAATACAGTGTTGTATAATCTGTGCTACTAATGCACCCATTCCCCCACTGTACAGCTGACATGTGACCCTTCTCTTTCCCTTCCCAGTTGAATGGTAGTGGTCAAGTGAAGGTACCCAGTCACTACATCTCCTCCCAGATGCTGGCGCCCCCACCGCCCCCCGGCATGCCCCGTCTGACGTTGCCCTCCGACTCCAAGTCTAGCACCACCACCTCTGACGGGGGAACCAACTCCCCCACGTCACCCAGTAAGTGGGCCGCTGGTGAGCCTGCTACTCCCAGCCGTTAGATATTCATAGAGAATATAAAAAGTCTCAAAAACAGAGCAACAGAGTCAGCATCTGAAGAGCAAACCTTTGTCTCGCAGTCCTTTATGAGAGAGAGAAAGCAATCAGGCATTGCAGACTTGCAATGCAACTTCTAATCCCGTTGTCATTAATCATGATAATTTAATTAAGAAATACAGAGGACGGCTCAATAGGTATTCCAACTTCTGTGCCGATGCAGTAACCGGACAAATACATACTAATGTGAGATTTTGATTGAAATCCATGCCAAGTCATTCACCGCACCAGCTTTCATTAGTGATCCATTCTTTTAATCAGTATTGGAAAGTTACAGTGTAAGGTTTATTGGATGCTGACAGAAGGTCATAGTGCCAGTTTAATTAGCAGGGCTTAACTGTCAGTAGATACCCAGAATGTCAATATTATTAGATCAATTGGAGACATATTTTCATGCAAAAATTCTAGAATCTGCATGAAGAAATTATTCACATTTTCCAAACAGTGGGATGTTCCTACCTGATGGAATTGCAACAGAGGAAAAAGCATTGCGTGATGACATTAAAGTAACTTTTTTGCAGATTTCTTTTTGATTGATTGGTTTAAGTAATCTCTTTCTAACTGAAACTGTTGCGTTCTGTCCGTCAGGCAGCAGGTCATTTAACTTTTACTTAGGAATGGCTTCTTTTTAGCCACTTTACCATAAAGGCTTGATTGATGGAGTGTTCCAGAGATGGTTGTCCTTGTGGCAGTTACTCCCATCTCTGCAAAGAAAGTCTTTCAGAGTGGCCATTAGGTTCTCCATGACCAAGGTCCCTCTAGCCCCGTTAGTTAGTTTGGCAGGACAGATAGCTTTAAGTTCTTCCATTTTACAATGATGGAGTTCACTGTACTCGTGGGAATTTTCAATGCTACAGCAATGTTTTCATAACATTCTCCAGGTCTCTGCATCGACACAATTCCATCTCCGCGTTCTACGGAGAGTTCCTTAGACTTCATGATGAGTTGTTTGAACATGCACTGTGAAGTGTGGGACCTTATATCGATAGGTGTGTGGCTTTCTAAATCATGTCCGATCAATTGACCTTGCCGCAGATGGGCTCCAATCAAGTTTGTGAAATATGTCAAGGATGCATCTGATCTCCACTTGGAGTGTCATGCCAAAGGGTCCAAACACTTCTGTACAATAGGTGTTTCTGTTTTTTGTTTTCAGTAAATTTGCACATTTAAAAAGAAGTGCATTTGCTTTGTCTTAATGGCATGTTTTGTGTACATTGAATAAATAAATGTAATCAGTTATTAATTGAGCCAGGTTTACACAACAAAATGTGTGAAGGGAAGGAGGCTCAATTCTTTCCAAAGGCACTCTGTCTACATCTAATCGAATGTATTTTATTTATCTGTTGTTTAATAACATAATTCAATTGAGAACCAATTTAGATTTTTATATGACAACCTGGTCTTAGGCATACAATTGCAAGAGAATAGGACAGCACACAGACGGACATAATGTAAAAATGTGATTACTAATAGACACAACATCCAAAGGAAATACAACAATCATGAAATTACACAATATCCAGCTAGACAGATATAGTTTGTGCTCAGCCAGTGCAGGTGTGAAGTTTAAGAGTATTTAGCTTCATTCTGTGAAGTGTGAGATTTAGAAATGGCAAATGTGATCTACCAGAGCACAGGTTATTATTGGATAAGCCAATGTTGAGTAGTGAGCGGAGGTAGACGGTGGATTTGCCATTTGTAAAAATAAACAAATACATAAACAAATACCATAGAGCCTGGCATTACATTTGTAGCGAGGGCCAGTTGACCAAAATGTAAAGATCACTGCTGTGACTATTGGAGGGGATGCTGATGACAAAGGGTATAGTAGTGTGATAAATTACATCCAGTTCATTCCAGATCTAGATATAACTTTCGACCGAAAGGAGGTGACATGGGTGTAGAATGAAAGGGTGAAATCCAGCCAGGGAATTTGTTCTCTTAAATGATTGTCATACAAAATTGCACATCAACCTGCTTTTTAGTTGTTTAGAAAACTTTATTTAAATATTTACTTGTGCAACTCATGTTGTTGAGACAAAATAAATATCTAAAAGCGCTACTACTAGGCATGCATGCATAGATAGGCTGTCTCAATGTGATAACTACATTTTCCTGCAAGAGAACATATTTTTAGAATTAAAATACGAAACATAAATATGTTATGTTATTAAACACATGGCTCCCAGGATGAAGAGTAGCACAGGATGGCAATTACAACACAATACCGCTGTCCATGGTACCAGATGGCTGGTGAACTTAATGAGAGGGGAGATTAGCTGGATGGTGCAAATTGCATGAATAGTTACCTATTCGGCCAATAGTAATAATTAGGGTTACTAACCTAGACCGACATTTTTGGATCTGTTAATGAAGCCATTATTGGGTCAAATCGGGACTGACTAACTGCAAATCCAAAAACATATTATAGGCACTGCAAATTTTGAAGGCACTTTCTTATTGAGACAATATTATTTTAACTGACTAGTGGGGTACTTTAATCTTTGCAAACATTGCTTTTAAAAGCAGCAAACCCAATCTCCCACCTTTGAATTAAATCCATGCCCTGTCATAGTCATTTAAAATAATTAAATGTCTAGTCTGGACAATGTTATTTTTAATACTGGATGTCTTAGCACTGTTGGCTCACATATTATAGGGATGGCGAGATTACATAGTGTCATCACATGGATGACTTATTCAAAGCTAATCAAAAGGTATCAGGTCCACCCCCAAACACTTGTAGACACGATCTAAAACTAAACCAATCCCTGAGGTCTAGGCTATGTTTCAGAAGTTCAGAGTACAGAATGAGTACAGTTTATTTCAGTCAAGTCAAAACCCCCAGAGGTTTCTGGGAAACATTCGTTCACCTAGACAAACCTGGCGGAAAATAAAAGTGCAATAAATATTGAAAGTGAGAACAATAAAAAACATCTGACGTTGAAAGTGAACATTGTTCTCAAGATAGACAATCTGAAAGTAAACATTACACATTTCAAAACAGTGAAGGCTTTTGTAACGTTATGTTATAAGCAATGTGTTGTATAAAAATCTCTGTCTCTCACTCAGCATACTCAGCACCTGGGACACCCCCTGCCAACCGCTCCTTTGTAGGGATTGGACCTCGAGACCCTGGCGGACTCTACCAAGCACAGGTACATAACACAGCTTACTTTACAACAGAAAAGCTACACACAGTATATTTCTTTGCCGTCTGCTACTGATTTCCATAACCAAAGTAACTGGAATAGTACTGAAATAGGTAGAGTAGTTAGATATACAGTATATTATGTACGCAATGCAATTAAATATTCCTTATCACTATGATTTTAGAAAGTTGCTGATATCAGACATTCTAGAGGCCTTGACGCCTGGTACTCATGGAGCTCAGGGCGGTAAACTCTCTCACCCCCTGGCTCTGTTCCTCTCTCTGATATCAAAGCCATACATCTATGTTCAATTATAGATCTGAAAGCATTAGCCAGGATCTGCCTCAGGATCTGAATGTTCACAGCCATCCCAAGAACCTTTTGATGTAACAGGGCTTTTCCCTGTTTGTGAGGGATTCACGTAGCAAAAAAAATCTCTTGTTCATTTACCTCAGAGTAAGATCGTAGTAAAACCGTAACCACTCGTGTATTTTACTTCCATTTAGGGATAGATGAGGCTTGCATTTTGAAAGTTTGGAACTTTGTTTGTCTCACTGTTTTGCTGTTTTGTAAGAATGAAAGTCCAACTAAACGCAGTATCACTACACAAGTCCCAATGTGGCTGCATAGCTCAGACATTTCAGGCTTTCTACTGCATTGCAGTGTTCCCTTCTCCATAAAAAGTGCACCTCAGTGAGGCGCGTGGTGATGTAACAAGAGAGTGTGAGAGAGACTGCTGAGCTTGTGTGTGTGTGTGTGTGTGTGTGTATGTGTGTGTGCGTGCGCGCGCTTGTGCATGCATGGGTGTGCGTGCACGTGCATGCCTGCCTGGGTGAGTGTATGTTTAGGATTGGAACTTGGGTGGTGAATTGGTTCTAAAGTAGAATGACTGTCAGCTCATCTGATCAGCTACCGTTTGTCTCATTGCTCTATCTGTAGTTGTTTGTTATGCATGTATTGTAAAGTGTCTTTGGGTCTTAGAAAAGTGCTATATAAGTTTAATGTATTATTATTATCAGTGTAACAAAAAAGGACAGGCAATAATAACCAAAATTAAGGAATCATTTAGGGGCAGTGCTACACCTCAGGTTACCTCTTTCTTTTGTTGTAACCTCACCTACTGAATGAAACAGAGAAGCTACTTTGTACTGTTAATTCTCTCAGTGGTCACTAGATATCTAGTCTCTACTGTTTAATCCAGCAGCAAAAGTCTGTCTGTTTCACAGGATGTCATTTAGTCTTTTCTCTGTGTTATGTGGCTTCTTATGGACCTCTGCTCCATTAGGATAGAGGAATGATAGGGAACTAAACGGGATTGGGGCCCTTACGAGCCTGCTGTGGGATGGGCACGTCCAGGGCTGTCTGGTTGCTAAGGGAAACCAGACATGATGTAATTGCAGGATGAACTTGAACTTCAGGGAGTGGGAGAGAAAAAAATAGAACAACACGCCAAACTAATTCAGGCCTGTCCAGCTCAAGTCTTTCTTCTGGTTTGGGGTCCATCCACCACACATTTAGTTGCCTATGCCTAGATTGAATTTTGTCATTGATTGTGTGTGTTGATGTATTTGTTTATAATTTTTGTTGGAAACTAGTAAGGTTTATTTATTTTGCAGGAAAAAGCAACATCATAATTCCAAGGCAGTATAGTATTAGTAGAAGCTAAAGGCCAGTCGGTTCAGTACAATAGTGAGCTGTGTTGAAAGGACAGGTGCTTTGCTGCTTACCTATGGCTGTTCCAGGTCTGTTATTTCATATCTACACTTTCCATCCAAAACGTTTTGCAAGATATTAAATATTGTTTTTGTAATGAGACACCAAAGTTAACCTTGAATGACTATGGTTGTTTTTTCTTTTAAACGCCCATTTTGAGTTGGATGTGTAATATGACATGTTTATAGGTGCAGAAGTTATAGGTAGAATCCTTGTCACACCTCAGTTTTCATGACTTGGGGCACAATGTTTTGGAACATTTCTGTGTCGACAGCATCACTTTTACAAACAGTGACTACAAATCAAGGAACGCTTTGCTAATGTTTCACCATGAGCAGAAACTTAATGAAGCACATTTCTATCTTATATTGTTCAACAAGTAAAGAGACATTGAAAGAGGTGAATATGTTCTACTTTAAGTAGGGAGACTGTGTCCAATATAGAGATATCTGGTCAAATGTATGCACATTTGTGAAGAGAGACCCCGGTGTTTGCCACAGAAATGCCCAAATTAGAGGGAAAAACCTGCGGCAAGTATCGTGTTTCCATAGCGTAAACATGAAATGACCTGGCAAAAAAAGCGTTCACAAGACACTGCAATGCCATGGCACCATTTTAATGAATTGCATAGATGACATCCAGAACTCAAGAAACACATTCATTTGTTGATTCAGTTGATGCTATTAGTAGAATGGGAATGTGGTGAGTGTAATGAAAACAAGGGGTTGCTGGTGTTCTTCTTGTCCAGAGGTATGGCGCCTATTGCCTTCAGCATGTGCATTTACCTCCTGCACTTAGAGCTCAGCTTTATGGACACAGTGAATTCAGCTGCCCAGTGGATTCAGTGAATACTCTTCCCCAGATTTAACCAGCAAGGGGCCCTTCAGAGTTCACTCCCCTGGCACGGGTTCTCATGAACCACTGCTTTGAATGGCAACTTCCGTTGCAGCCTTTCCAATAAGTCAGGCAACCCCTCTGGATTACAACACTGGCTCTTTAAGGTGGCTTTGGCTTGCTTTCTGCTGACCCTGCTCCGCAGTTTGTTTCCAAACCACATTTCAACATTTTTCCATGAGTCTTTCCATATTTCTATGTTTTTCCAGGAGTCGTTCCATAGCTCACTCCTCATTCCCCCAGAACGCAGTGATGAATAAGTATACATTTGTGCATCTGTAAATGATGAAGAACCAGTACATTAATGGTATAAAAGGCTCATTCGCTAGAGTGGGTTTGTGTGTGGGCGTGTTTGTTATTGTTCATTCTTTGTGTAATCATATTTGTAACTGTGCATGTGTACATACGTGTGTGCGCATGTCTGTGTCAGAATTGTACCTGGTGAACGGCAGCAAGGCTGGAGTGAGAGGCTAAATTCATAGACCAAATGGTGCTTTACACTGGGAATATAATAGGCAAGAGGCATCCTTTTCTTACTTTATTAAATAAATACATTTGGGTGCAGTTAAAGATGTCTGTTAAACCTTGGTGGAAAATGTGAAGATGGGAATTTGGGTGTGTGTGCTTTTAATTTAACCATGTCGATTTTTTTAAGGGCTTTAGTGGTCTGCGAGGGAAAGCCAAAGTAATAGTTTTTTAAAAGGTTTTGGTCAGAATCCTGCTGGGATCGCTCCCTCTGTAGCAGCTCTTTTACTCCATATTATTTTTAATTGCTTCATTTGGTTGGTTGTCCCGTTGTTCAAGGCCCATTAGCGGAGAGGACACTGATTGCAGAACACTGTCTAATCAAAGCACAGCGTCTGTAGTTGACCACAAACTGCCCTGTCATGCATTAATCACAATCAGTATTATTCACATGGAATCTCATACTGTATAGTACTATATGCCCAACCCAAGAGAGACATGCTTGCATGCATTTACTTTCACTCACAATGTTTACAATTTCACAATATTATCCAGCAAATTTCCATCCACTCAACTGTCTCAATGGCAGTTGTTGAAACACAGCTTTATTATTTAGATTGACATAAAAGTGGATCTGTTTAGAATATAACATTATGATAATCTGCACTGCACTCAGATTTGAATATCTATTGAAGCATTAGTGTGTTTTTTAAATATCACTAACAGATTTTTGCCATTAATGTGTAATCTGAACTCTTTTGTTGTTTTTTGTCTTTTTTTCAGTCTTGGTACCTGGGGAACTAAACAAAAGGATTTGTGAAAGGGGCATGGACAAATGGATTTGAGATTCTACACTTTTTGTGGAATAAGGAAAATTGTAAACAAGATGCAAGAGGGAAAATGTATATATATATATACAGTATATATACAGTATATAGTATATATATGGTATGTATATATACATATATATGTGCATATATAGTTATATATGTATATCAACATTAAAGATGCTTCAACAAAACTTTATGGAATAAAAGACTGCAAAAGAGAGAGTGAGGCCCAGGACAGAAAGAAGAAAAAAGAGAAGAGGATGTTTGGGCAGCCAAAACGAACTACGGGGCAGAGACAAATGACCCCCCCCCCCTCCCCCCGCTACAGGTGCTGCTTGCTCATATATGCAAAATAAGTATCCTTTATTTTCTTAATCAACAAGAAAGAGGAGAATCCAGTTTGATTTTTTTCACTTTTCCACACTTCTTTGTAAGTAAGGATGGGAGGCTGGTCAGACATGGTCAAAACCTCCCTTTGCCCAAAGTTTAAATATACTTTTCATTCAATTTTATTGACAATCACGTATCTGTCAGTTACTTTGTTGAGTGAGGGGGATCCTTTTATGATTTCATTTAACACAGTACATTTTCTATATTCCTTTCAAAACAATGATACTATTTTCTCTTCTATGGGGCACAGTGATAGTAGGTACACACAATCAAAAGGATCAGGCTTTAGACCGGTAGAAATCACTAGGAGCGGACAGTTAACGATCTGTGTTAATCTTCTTGATAGCTGAGCGTGAGGCCCTTTTGTGTCTGTCACCTGTTTGTGTAGACATTTGTTTGTGTGTGCACATGATTCAAACATCATAATATCCTCTTCCTATCCCTGCCCCACTCCTGAGACAATATTGCATAATGTTTTGATTCATGTAGTCAACAGCTGTTTATTCTGCAAAGTGACAAAGGGAGTAAACGTGTTCTGTCGTTACTGAGACAGTATTTGGTTTTAGAGGATTCTTTTTTATGTTTGTATGTACTAGTTTAAAATTGCATTGGACATTACAGGCATTGCACTATAAAGTAATATTTTTCCTTTGTAATTGCCATCTTTTGGCCTAAGCATATGTAAGGCAGCAAGACAGAGGTAGATCTTAGGATATTGTTTTAGAGTGTTTAGTGTTATTTGGTAGCAGGGTACATGTGTTATGATTTTTGGCTTACTTGAGCTTGATTAGGATCCGAAAAATCGAACCCCATTGTGTTTTAGATTTGGTCACCTAGAGGAGGTTTCCTTGAGTATGTTGAGGTACAGGGAATTCAGACAGGTTTAGGTAACAGCACCATTTTGGCTCTTGTTCTGCATTCTGTGTATCTTAGCCATCTTTATAATTTTACTCATGCTGTCTTTATATAATCAAAAACGAAAGTAATTTATGATTGTCTTTTTTAAGCAAATCACAGACTTTGAGAATGTGAATGATTTAATCATTAGATATGTGGCTATAAAGGTAAATATTGATAGTGCACCCCCTGGCCCCAGACTACTTGTTGCTAGGCCAACATCAATGCATGTTTCCATTTGTGCATATGGCATGATTCTGGCTCATTGATGAGAGGCGACTGACTAACCAGCATTGTCCATCACCAGTCTTTTTGGTAACACATTTCTTTACTGGTTTTGGCCCGGTGTCTCATTTCTGATGCAATGCAAAGTTTTTGACCAACTTTGTTGCATTGTTTTGGGATGAATGCTGATTCATATTAATACATTGAAAACAACATCAGGGCTTGAGACTCCTCAACCAAACCCAAACCATGTATACAGCCATGAAAAGTGCCTAAGACATAGCAAGTTATTTCTTTTCTTTGTATTTTTGTTTTTGCTTATTTGAAGTACTGCAAGCCTCAATGAGCTCTAGGCAACACAACAGAAGGGGTTGGAAAGAGAAGAGTGATGCACAGAGGGCTGGAAGACACAGAGGGCTGGGAGACACAGAGAGCTCAAAGCCCCAACCCGTCTCAAGCCAAATACACCGTCCATGTGTCTTTCTGAGCACAGGCTTCTTGGTTGTCGGCTGGGGACATGCCAAGAAATGACACAACCATAAAATCCTGTTATCAGCAATGGCATAATAAAATCAACATATCAAAGCTATATATACATAGAAAACTGTATATATAGACGCAGATATTTCTCATCAAGACAGAAACACTTCTACGGAATATTGTCCATACACGCCGGTTATGAAAAGCTAACCATTAAATAAGGCTTTGCAATAGCAAACTTAATTTGTGGTGAGTGTTACAATTCACATCTGTTATTTATGAACAAAATACTTACAATGACTTGTTTTAAAGGTGCTGATTCAAAAATACTGATATATATTAATGCATGGTGCTTTCAAAAGAAAGTCATGAGATTCTAGCTCTTGACCACCATAATGCTGACTTCGGTGCATGGCAGAAACTCCTACTACCCTTCTAAAGCTGACTGCCCATCCCCCTGTCCCCCATAGCCCCACCTCCCTTCCATCTATGGAACAGAGAGACAATAACCCATAGTACTGATGGGTTCTTCTTACCTTTTTACCTATTTGTTTTGGATTTTTATTCCATATTGTTAACTTCTATTTTGCACGATATTTTATATAACACATTATGTGCCTTGCCTTTAGTTAAGAACAATAATACATGATACAAATAATGTCAATTCATTTCTCTTTTGGTATAACCAGTAACACTGCAAAAAAGACAAAAAACATTGCTGCATGTTTGATTGCTTGTCATTATACAGTTTAGATGATTACAGTAGTAGATACAAGTAGTGACATATTGGGATTGTTGAGATGGGGTCTTTTTACCCTTTTCCCTTTTGTGGTTATAATACAGTAGTCTTTGTCTTTCCATCACATGGAACCCTTGCTGCATTTGAATCTTGTTAATTTCTTTGTTTGTATTGACTATTGTTTTTCCCTCTCGTTATGTCTTCCAGCTTGGTGTAATATGTGAAATATGCAATTCTTCTTTTCTCCGCTCAGCATTTGCTGAAGTTGTATTTTGATCCCTTTTTAAAGCTACTTTTTAATGATAAAGAATGTGCAGTAAGAATTAGAGAAAAGTTCTTATTCAAGATGGATTTTTGCCTTTTTGGTTATGTTGATCAACTCTGCAACTGGATGTCAGGGCTAGAAAGGGTAGAGAACTGTGAGGGTTGTGTTGTTGGTGACCAGTGATCAGGCTCCTAATATGGAACAAAGCTGTGAAGCACTGAGCTGGGCTAACATTTCCCCCAGCACTATGGGAACTTCTGCCCCTGCAGACACTATTTTTGGCACCAAATGGCTAGTGCTGAATATGGGGTACATTTTGTGCCCCTACTTTGTTACATTACAGCAGGTGTAATTCACCTGTATGCATAGGCAAGTCCAAGCACTTTAAAACTGTTCCAACAGCAACATCAGAAAATAATGAATCAATTTATATATTAGGACAAGGACAACCGTGTGGAATTGTTTAGGTTAATGACATTTTCCGCTTCAGATTTTTTACATAGAATGTGTCTTATTGTGTAATGTGTCAATGATCAGCAGGGCACAGTGCTTCACACCTCTGTTTATGTGTGTGTTTATGTATGAGAGCAGAAGAGAGCGAGACAGATATTGCGAGCACATGTTTGGCTAGGTATTCTCACCTACCGTGGTACTTTCCAGTTCTCAGATTGCACATAGATCTCACTCTCTACCTCATTGCTATCATCTAATGGCAAAAATAAACAGTTTGCTTTTGTAGGGGAAAGGAGCGTATTCAGTAAGGATAACATTGGAGGACAGAAAATGAAAGGAGAGTGAGATGAAAATATGGGTTATTTTAGCACTACTAGAGGAAATTGCCTAATGGGAGTAGAAATGTGTTACACAATAAACGAATGCTGTGAGATGCAGTTATTACATTTAAAAACCACGCTCCCCAATTGTATAACTTGATAAGCATTCTGTGATTAAGTTTTACATTTTAGCATCTCACTGCATTTTCCATGGGGTTAGGGAGTCAAATTTATTCACTGGGAATATGCAAAATATCTGGATGGTATTTTAGTAAATGATCAAAAATCTATTAAAAACATTTCATAACACTGGTTACAATAGAATGTTAAGCTTTATGTACCATGTGTAGATTATAATTTTCATGGTGATTTAGTGTTTAGTGGAATTGTTTTGCTTCTCCTCATTTAGGTCCATTGTGTGGAGTATACAAATCCAACTTATGTTGTTTTGAATATTAGCCCTATACTTCAGAAGTATAGACTGACCTAGTCAGAATCAATGTATAAAGAATTTTAAAAAATCTAAATCTGTTCATAGCTGACTTGCCGAGTAAAAAAGAAAAAAATATATTTTACTGAAATATGCCAAGATGCTTCATTAGTTTTTTTTTCTTAATTAGAGGGCAGATTATAATTTATAATTTCTTACTGTGTAGTGTAATGGGAGTATATTGAATATGAGAGGATATTGTGTATTTTTTCAGCAGGGTCAGAAAAGGCCATGTGAAAGTTTGTTATGCAGTGTACAGTATTGTTTCTGCAATGGATATTGCAATGCTGGTAGCTATTAAGATTTTGCTGGTAGCTATTGAGAGTTCAAGTAAAATGGCAGAACAAGAGGTATTGTTTACATGCCCATTTTAAGATCTTGGCGTCGGTGGTTTATTTGTCCCGGTCCAAAGTCCCAGGTTGAAGTGGAGTGCTGTAGCAAAGGCATTCCATCAAATCCATAAGATTCACAAGCAAACAAAATGCTGCCATCATTCAGCAAGCGATTTTATATTTGTTAAACAGGACATGTGGTGAGGCAAGCGTCTGCTCCTGGTCAAGGAATGCCCACTGTATGGGTTATAGCCATGGGTTCTATCATGCACTTAGGGAAGGCCAACGGGCATGTTAACCTTACACAATGTACAGTCAGTAGGCTAGTTGGAGGACAAGGCCCGTAATAAACTCATTCCATTTGCCTCCTATTTAAAAATTTCCAATTCCCGTTACTGTTGTTGTTATGAAGGTTCCAAAGTACACATATTTGGTAGCACTGGACAAAGTCTAATCTTACTGTATCATACTAGGCATTTAAAAAGATCAAGTGTTTTGAATATTGGTGGAAATATTTCCCCTCCGGTTTGAACAGTGCAGCAGTTGCAGTAGCATACGCTGGAGCCTCATGACATGTCCTGTGAAGATTTGCACTGCTCCACACTCACCTCTCCAGTTCAGTTGACCCTCCAGCCTGGGTCTGACTAGGGCACATAGGGACAGGGGTCTGACGCCACCGTAGTCTAGCCAGCACAGTTGTTTTGCGATAGGCCTTCAGCACACCGTCTTATTTTTTTCATTTGCTTTTTGTAACTAAACTCAGCTATACAGTGTATTATTGTGACACCGACAGATACTTTTGTTGAGGAGGGTGTTATCCCCAAAACACTTTTTAAAGTGGCCACAGGTGATGGTTGGACTTACTCTGGAATACATTAAATATGATTTCACTATTTTACATATTTATATTAGACAGTGCCTCACACTGAAAACAGAAAATGTCCAAAATCTAATTCTTGGTTTAGTTTTCTTAAGTACAGTCATTACAAATATCTGTTAACTTTAGCCACTGCTAGCTAAAACTCACACTCCCCCATTACTTCCATGGGTTTTTAGCTGCTTATCTGTAATGCTTTTAATGGCTGTGACAAAAATTACCATGATTGCAGTTTCTCTTGGCCCATAAACCGCTTTCAGGGTAAGGAACTAACTTTCAGTTGTAAAGTTGTGAAATTCTCATTTGAATATGCATTAATCACTAATGCATGTAAAACATTATCTTCTTTTGAAACCCTTACTAATATTTATGTAGTGATTATTATATTGTGATTATTGTAGGATTATTACATTTTGGACACATTAGGCCTATCCTGTGTATAAATGCTTACAGTGGCCTAAATCACTGAGAATGAAAAAGGCAAAATGTATATAATTTTTTCTTCTTCTGTTTTGTATAAGAAAGTATGTGTTTGTTTCTTATTTTAAATTTAGTTGTCATAAGCTTGTGGCCAAGCCACAAAATATAAGACTTTCTTCTTAGAGATCTGCTGTGGGTGGTGTGAGCTCACCACCGAGGCTGCATGTCTTTTTTTAAGAAGGTATCTGTATTTGGGATTATCAACCATGAAACTTGGACTTCGGTAATTTCAGCATCACTTGTCGTCATTTTAAACAGAGCCAAATGCTTCAGTAAGCCTCCTGGGGATATGCAAATTTCATTGCCATTTATTTTTCATTTATTCCACAAATCATCTGCAATACCAGTTCTGCACTTCTTTTTATTTTAACTTTTGTTGTGCAAGCTTCAAGATCTAAAACAATCAATCTCCATCTATATGGAAGTTTGCACTAGATAACCTGGTATTTCTTTTAGGAAACTTTTACAAATGTGCATCTCTGGAAATATTTCTGAAGCTCAACCTTAGTAATGCTGAGTGTGAGAGAGATAAAGTGAGAAAACAGCTGCTTGTAACAACCTAAGAATATTGTTTGCCATACTCTGCCCCTGTTAACGTTGCTAGAACGAAGTGAGTGTATGACTGGAACATCCACACATGTTTAGATATCCATTGGAGATGTTGAATTGGATTGTGTAATTCAAGCTTGTAAAGTTATTGGATCAGTCCTAGACAATCAACGACAGGGCTGACAGTCAGATCATTTTTGCTGGAGTCCATTCAAGCTGTGTGGCTGCAGTCATTGTGTGTGTTTTGTCTGAGGGTTTGGTGAGGAAAGGCATGTGTACAGATGAAGCACAGTCCTCTTGTAGTGCTGGTGTGAGGCCCCACACTGCTTTGAGTGCCTTTCTTCTAGCAGGCCGCATTGTTGTGAACATTACTCTAGTTCTACTCAAGATTGCACTGCTCTACTCAACCCAGAGACTTGCTTCTGATATGATGTAAGGTTATGGGAGGTGTGTGTGTGTGTGTGTGTGTGTGTGTGTGCGTCTATGTGTGCGTGCGTGTGTGTGCGTGTGGTAGCATGCAGGTATTAACCCATTATCAGCTTATAAAAAAGAAGAGAAGTCTTACACATGGTAACACCACAACTCTGAAGATTGAATAAGGTTATTTACTATACTGGCCCTTGATTTCTTATATTGGTTTTATAGTCTGTGCAGCTATTAATTGAAGGAATATGATTTCTCCCTATGCAATTAAGGGCTGGTATTCTGTCAGGGTAAAGACCTGGAAATCTGATACTTCCTCATTTATTCATAAATAGTTATAATTAACAGCAGTCACTCTCTAGACTTGTAATTTATTTAACTACAGTTTTAATCAGCACTGTATTACAATTCCTGTTTGAATCTCAAGTTAATTTCTTCAAAAAGCTGAAATAATATCAGTCATAATTGTATGAAATTCAGAGTTGTTTGTGAGATTTTTGGAAACAAAGTAGATAAGGATCCGATCAAATTTCAGAAGTTAGTGATTTTACTTTCAGTGTATTCTCTTTTTTCTTTTCTCCAATATAATTAGTTAGTGATGTTTTGAATACAAACTGCAGTAAGCAGTCCCCATAACCTTTTTGTTACTGTATGAAGATAAGCACAGAATGGAGGCCAGCATCAACTTCCAGAGAGGTGTCTCAATAACGTATTTGTGTTAAAATGTGCTTATGTAACCGTTTTTTTTTTTTCTTCTAGTTTTGGGTCTTGTTATAAACCAGCAGGTAAAAAAGCAAAACTTACATTATGTGAATACTGAATACCAAAAACAATTTCAACAAGCAGTGCCTGTCATTTTACTGCAAGTTTTATTTCATTTATTTTCTGCCATTGCCCTTTTCAAGCTCCGGTGTACAAAATGTTTGTACTTTAAACAGCTGGGGTAATTCTGACTTTGTGTGGGACTATGTTTCATGCCTGATCCCAACACTCAAAATGGCTTCTGCTACTAGTTTTCCACACAACTGTCACAGTAGGTCCTTCGATACTGGAAGGCAAAGGGCACCCAATTGCCAATGGCAATGATCATTGGCTGTGGAGGTGAAAAGCCATACAAACCAAGTGCAGTTATGGAGATCTGTTTGTATTATTAATAACCCATATCACAGATTCATTGACATGTAAAAACCAGGAATCCCCCCCCCCACACACACAAACACACACATAGTGGGATGAACAAAGCAACATTTTATGAAAATTCCTAAAGTGATCTTTAACTGCTCTAAGTCCACTTGGTGCCCCAACCCTTTCTTGACAATTGATTTATTTAAGTATTTCTTTGCATGTATGTTGATTAATTCTTTAAGCATGCTGTTTTCTCGGCGGGATGAAGATATGTTAGCTGGGTGGAGAAAGGAAGAGGTAAAGATTTTTCTCAGAGAGCATTCTTATGCAGTGTTACATTTTAAGGATTTTTGTTTTTCTCATTATTCTTTACAAATATTACCATAATAGTTATTCATTAATCGCTTGCTTGCTGCACAGACATGCACACTTCACACCAGGAAAGAGCATGTGAAGATTTAGTTCTGACACATCTGGTAGAATAGAGCAGAAAATAGCTTCATAGCACATACGGATCACTTTGAACTGCTTGTGATTATATTTTATTTTTTGAAACTTTTAATACAAAAGTATCAGCAAATGTCGGTAATAACTTTTCTGCTAATTATGTGAACAGACTCTCATACAGGATAACTAAATTTGCCATGTGTTTTTGAACTGGTGTGGGGGAAATTTACAGCTTTGACAATATTTCATTATAACATTGTATTCAGCCATCGCTGTTAGCAATTGCTCATAAATACATTACTGGAAGTGAGTATGTTTCCCTATGCAAAAAAAATATAAAAAGAATAAACAAGCTATGCTACAACTCAGTGATGTGCCGTTGTCATCCTTATATCGTTATTTTTTATTGTTTATTCAATGTCAATATAATTTACAAAACTGTATGCTTTGTAATCCTAATCTATGTGACGCTAGTGATCATGAAAAAAATATCATGACTAAAAACCGCAATGCTGTCACAGTGACAGAACTGCAGTGTTGATTTTGGGGTGTGGCTTTATGTGGGTGTTTCTTGGGGTTGTTGCCATGTAATCACAATAAAAGTAGTGAACCTTGACAGAGAGATAGCTAAGCAGGACATCATTCCTCATCATCACAAGACAGCTAAGTGCCCTGCTACACAACAGCCATCAGTAAGGGATTTCCATCAGCCATTGAAGGAAAATGTGTGAGTGATACATGAAGAATAACAATGAAATATTGAAGAATAGAACACAGAAGAAGTCCTAACTTAGCTTTGAGATGTTGTTTTCCCACCTTAAAAAATACATGTATTTATTACAGGAGGATTTAGGGAGACTAACGAAGACTACAAAATAATGAAGTAAGACTGGAATAATTGAGCTCATCCTGAATTTCCTAGAATTCCCGATTTAAAAAAAATGTTTGGAGGTTTCAATGCCCTAAGTAGATTGCCTAAACCTCAACAACAAGTAACTACCTACAATATAATCTTGGCTAAACTAATCCTGTTGTTTTGGAAAAAGGAATTATGACGCAATGAAGTGTTTAACACATTACATTTGGAAAGAAATTGATACATGCTGAGTGAAAGATTAACCAACATTAATGGGATCTGGCAATCCCTCCTCTCCCATTTAGAAAACCAGTATTGAGATGTGGCACACGCCAAACTGCCTTGGATATATCATTTTTAATGTGTCTGGTCATGGTTTTAGTATTGTGGCCCTTTGTCTGAACAGTGGGGGGGTTGGATTTCTGCTGAAAATTTTATATATTGTTTATCTGCATAATTTATATGCTGAATCACTGAATCACTATTATCAGTTAGCCAAGAAATTCTAAGACTGAAAGGAAATTGGGGGCATATACAGTCTCTACACAAAAATGACAACATAAAACTAATACACACCTAAAAGCTGTCCTGAGGGGCACCAACTGCTGCATACTTAGACAATGCGGGAATCCGTTTTCTGAGATGTCACAAGTGTACTTTTTAACTTCCTACTTTTTAACTTACCACATTGACTGTGCAACTAATCATGTATCTGAGTGTGTGGCTGTTACACCAGGTGACCCCCAGGTGTCAGTGTCGTGTCTTCTCATCTGCATCTTCACCCTCAAAACTCCTACACTTAAACTTCAACTGCTACGCTGATATCCCCCAGCTCTACTACTTCACCAAACCCTCCAGTCCCATCACTGATGGCCTTAAAGGCATCTTAAAGTGAATAAGTATTACCCTTCTCAAGCACAAAAAGATCAAGGTCATGCTAATCGGCTCCAAGTCAATGCTGTCCAAACAGCAAACCTTCAGCAAGTACACTCATAAACCCGCGGTACACAGGATTATTACGTTCAATGTGTATAACCAGTGCTGCACTGCAATCAATGACCTTTTTTATTGTTTCGCTGTTTTTTTCATGTGAGGAGATATATCTAAAGCCAATTTCTTTAGCTATTGTTGATGAGTACTGTATTTTACTACTTGGGCTTACCTGAACGGTGAGCTGCTGACTCGATGTACCTTACTGCAAGCTAATTAAAGACATATAGGTTTCAGGGTCAGGCCAATGTCCATTTGCACTGTTCTGTGAACAGAGTATTATACAATTTTACATTTTATATTATATTATTATACAATATTATTTTATACATTATACAAGCTCTTCTGATTTTTTATTTTTTTTGGCATGGTATAGTCTGCACTTCTCAGAACAAGAGTAGAATTATAAGTTTCAGAACAAAGTTCTGTGTTGCTGGCCATTTTGAGCCTGTCATCGAACTGACAATTACTGATGCTACAGATACTTAACAAGTTAAAAGAAGGTGAGTTTTATTGCTTCTTTAATCAGCACAACAGTTTTCAATTGTGCTAACATAATTGCAAAATGATTTTCTAATGATCACTTAGCCTTTTAATAGGACAATCTTGAAGTTGCAAACACAATGTAACACTGGAACACAAGACTGATGGTTTCGGATATTAGGCCTCTGTACGCCTATGTAGATAATCCATGAAAAATCTACTGTCTCCAGCTAGAATTGTCATTTACAACATTAACAATGTCTACACTGTATTTCTGATCAATCTGATGTTAATTTGATGGACAAAAAGTACTTTTCTTTAAAAAACAAGGACATTTTTAACTGACTCCATACTTACGAACGGTAGTATACCTTACGTTGCCGATGGTGAGTATTGCAACATGAAGATGTGTTCACAATGAACTTTTGCACTTTGTTACGTTGCGCCAGATGTCAATCATTTCAATGAAGACTGTCTCAATGGAGTTGAATCGGAAGCGCCCCCTAGCGGATGAAGTCTCCGTTGAGAAATGGACACGTCGTACTTCGAAAAATGTCAAATTTTGTGTCTGCAGAATCCATTCATAGGACCGGAAGTGACCAAACAACAGCAAAAAAGAATGTGATAGCACATCGTCAATTATCACAATAAAACTTTTAAGGAATATTTCTCTAGTATTTCTCATTTTATTCAAAAAACATTGTGGTAATAACGATAGTTGCAATTAGTTGTTTCATTTAAACACAATGTTCCTAAGGTTTTCTGAAACGTATCTTGTAATAGTTTTAAAAATATATAAATATTGGTTACGCCCTACAATATATATATGTATTTTCACGCAATAAATAGTATTGGAAAACTTGTACTGAACGGCAGATGGGAAAAAAATAGAGCATTGAACAATTTTTTTCCCTTCTCTGTTGCAGAAGGCCAATCAGAGCACAGCGGAAAACCTGTAGGAAAGCTTGTAGGAGATACTACAATCCCAAATAGTCCACGCCCTCATTACTCAACACGTTGGACGAACAGCTGATTTGACTCTACAGGAACAGTAGGGAATTTATAACGTCACCCTCAAGGTCTATCGAGAACATTTAAGAAAAGTATATATAGAGTGGTCAAGGATTGCTCTAAGTCTCGAACTACTACAGATGCACTCGAATTGTGAATACGTAAGATGTAGGCTGTTTGCCTGTTTAGTAGCGCTAGTAGATTTTGATATCAACCACAACTAAATATCATTCTTTCGGGGGGCTGTCACGCTTCTATTTAACTGCTAGAAGGCTCTAGCAGAGAAATCCGCGCAAATCCCGTCATTGTCTTTTAGTGAGTTTCATTTGAAAGAATGGAGATTAATTCATTTTACGATTTCAGCTGTCTCTTGTCGCTAGGTGAACGTCAAGAGATTTAATCGCCTATGTACATGAGGGGTTAGGCTGCGTTAGCGCACAACACAGTAATTCGAAAGTAAACTTATAACACGACATCAAACAAATAAGGAGCTCAATGAAAAGCACACACGTGTATTCGAGTAGGTCACTGGGCTGGGCACCGCTGTTTCCTCCATCTTTCAATGTTGTGTTTTTTCAGCTGTCTCTCGCAGACCCAATCATCGATAATTATAATCGGTGCTAACTATTTTTTTATTGTCCGCGTTATCGATTTTCATGGATTAGTTGTTTCACCCCTAGTTGATAATCAACTCACAAACATAAGTTGCATTAAACAAAAGTGCAACCAAAATGTAAATATGCACAGTGAACCCCTTTCAAAAAGGTCCAAATTGAAACAGCACCAGGCAGTTAGTGTTTTGTTTGTAAATGAACATTTTATTTTCCCTCGCTGTAATCTGCTTGCATATGCTTATGAATTTAATGAGTCAGTTTACAGTATGTGATGTGAACGCCTTCTAAAAACATTGCGCCAACTGCTTCCAGATGTCCAAAAAAAACCAGTATTTCCCCAGGATTCTCCTTTCTGTAATACGACTACAATTAGTTCACTAAATAATTGAAAGGCTGTTTGTGGAATTGTATGTTGATGAATTAGTGACCCTAGTTTCTTAACAAGTCTCGGGCAGAGCTTGCAAAAGGGTTGTACCATTTGTCCTCGTGTCCTAGAGACCTTTCCAATGACACTGTCAGTGTTTACTTACAGCATGTATGAGTCCAGTGTAAAGCTATAAGTAAAATTTTTCAGTACTTTGTAATTTTTTTAATGAGTCATTATCTAGTTGCTTTAGGGCCCAAAGTAGAGTGTTTTCCATGTTGAAATACTCCCATACATACATTAGCACTGTTGAGGCTGAATTATGGAACCTTTGCCATGTCCAACCACAAAAAGCTGTCAGGCTGCCACTCTGTTTAATGTTCCTTGCCAGCCAACATTGAAAACTCAAACCCGGCTGAAAAACATTTAGCAAAGTTCCTGTTAGCCTTCTCTGAAACATAAAAGAAGCCCTAAATTCAAAGTCAGAAGAAATGTTCAACAAAAACTTCCCTTGGACTATTTAAAAACAACTGTTAGACTTGAGCCATGGGCACTGTTTTTGTCCATTAGAAAAAGAGGTCTAAATGAGAACAGACGTGTAACCCCTCTGCTTCTCTGAGATGCATAATACATCCCAGCCACGCGTACTGGATTGCACAGACTTCCCCTCATCCTCATGCTTTGTGGTTGAGAACCAGCCCAACTCGTGTCCAGACAAGGTTTGAGATGGACTCCTGGCTCATATGTGTCTCTAAAAGGGTTTATTTGTGAATACTTCTATTTTAGGCTGTCTCCTGTGTTTTCTCTCTGGCCACTGTGCATGAGCTGTCTGGGGAGGTATACAAACATTTCTGTTACTCTATTTCCTTAGCGGAATCAATTTTATAGTGAATTTACAATGAAATAAAGTGTTCTGTGTGACCTTTAAGTTTTTCAGCTGATAATCCCCTTTTGGCAACAAACACCAGAGGTGGGTTTGGTGTAAAAAGTGGCATAATCATGAATAAAATAACATAATCCCCACCATGAAGTATGTTGGTGGATCTGTGATTTTGTGGGCTGTTTTATGTCCATGGACAATGGAAAACTTGTTAGAATTCACAGCAACATGGATTCCATGATGTATAAGAAGATGTTAGGCAAAATCCTGTCTGAATCTGCCAGGAGGCTAAAGCAGGGTTAGTGTTGGATTTTCCAGCAGGTCAACAATCCACACCTCCATATTCACACGAAGGCCACCACAGTTCTCGGACCCAGATCCCACAGGAAACCTTTAAGGTGAGCTAATAGGAGATTCCACAAGTGAGGGCTAAAGAATTTGAAGGAATTTGAGAGTTTCTGTATGTCGGATCACTTCCTGTGTATTCTCCCACCTCGTTAAACATTGTTGGAGATGACTCACAGTTGTTATCTTGTCTGTAGGAGGGTGCACCAAGTATTAAATGCAGAAGTGCCTAATAATAAGTAGTTGTGGAATGCATGATTTTGAATGCAGTTATTATTCACGTTTAAAAAAAAAAAAAAATTAACAATTTTCACTTAATTAATTGTTAGATTCGGATGATATTTTCAGTTTAAGATTGAGCTGTTAAGCTACTGGCATTTTTCACAGCCTTTTTCTGTACATATTTACCTAGGGGGGAAATAATTCCCTAGGTGCTGTGCCACAATATGTTTTGTATTGTAGATTCTTCAAAGTAGCCACCCTTTGCCTCGATGACAGCTTCACATACTCTTTGCCTTCTCTTGATGCAGGATGTTTAAATTGACTAGATCATGTAGCGAACAATAGTATGATATCAATACTCGTTTTGAGCACAGGTAAGCACAGGGGTAAGGCATAATTTGGTTAATGAAAATAAACC
Organism: Esox niger; assembly: GCA_016801105.1. Classification (NCBI taxonomy): domain Eukaryota; kingdom Metazoa; phylum Chordata; class Actinopteri; order Esociformes; family Esocidae; genus Esox; species Esox niger. The sequence continues at coordinate 59,960 of JACXGJ010000571.1, read as the reverse complement.
AAATTAATCATAAGTCAAATAATATATATTTCTGCATGGTAAGAATGCACTAGCCTATTAATTTCTTTCTGATTTATGTTAAGTGGCTAGAAGAATTATGCTAACTACCCTCAAGAGCTGCAAAACTTCTAAACATTTTTTTTGTCATCTTACATTCAGTCAGCTGTATTTCATATCGATGGTGATTAATACATCTTTTTTTTTTTTTTACTGAAAGGATGAATATGAAGCTAAATTAAATGCTGTCCCCTTTTATTTCTGGCTGTTTCAAGAAATATATGTTGTATCAACCAAGAATTACAGCACTTTAAATATTCCTTCCATCCATTTCATGAGAGCAAATTCGTGAAAACGTTGTAACTAACAGTGTTTTCTCAAAATGTAATTAAGTTTAAAGCTACTTTTGGTCAGGTGTTGACACATTGTTTTCCCCAAAAAGTAATTGGAGTTTTAAAGTCAATCCATCTGCAATCATCAACAATATAAAACCTATAACGTAATATGTTTGAGTTAAGAATATTCACTGTAGGATGCAAATGACCATGATCATCCTGCAATAATGAAATTTATTTAGCCATTTTGCATGAATGAAATATTATTGCTCCACCATTAATTATGTTTATAAAAAGGTTTCACATGCTGTTAGTCCAAACAAAAAACTAGTCATCAGAGACTGAGCGTTGATTGCCCACCTATATTAATTAAGTCAGCAAATTGTTCAGCACAAATATTTTCTTTCAAAGCACATGTTACAAAACAAATAAGGGGCAAATTGATGTTGATATCAAGTGAAATAGTTTCATTGTGCCAAATATTTGTTCAAGTGCGTTTGGATGGTTTGAATCCTGATGACATTTCTTTAAATCACACACAACATATTACATCACTGCTGGAACCATTTAAGTTGTCAGGGCTTCTATTCAAAATGACTAATCAACCTCATGCTGCAAGGCACTTTGCATTTATCCATATACCTGGAGCTTTCAGAGTTGTAATATAATAGACTGTGTTATTCAGTCTATTGTGGGACTGGGGTTCATTGATGATTCATTCTTGAATGTAAGCCCATCCTATGTTCCAAGCCATTTTCCGCAACTACCAGCTACTAATATCCATAAACTTCCTCATAACCTTCATATTCAACTGGACTCAGTGGTAGAAGTAACAGAGTGAACATTAATCAGTCTTAATTCAGAATAATATGTTTTGTTTTGCATGGTATGTATTCATATGTAAATGTAACTGCATTTTTTTTTTAAGGGAACACATAATCATCACAGTATAACACCATGTCAATTAATGTTCAGGGATATCAATCCGTCCAGCTCGGAAACATAAGCTATTGTGAATCAATGTCACCTGTTTTGGAGCAAGTCACAACAGGTGCACTGGAGAGGCAACTGCAAGACAACACCCAAAAAAGGAATGGTTTTGCAGGTGGTGGCCACAGTCAGTTGCTCTCTCCTTATCCTTTCTGACTGATTCTTCTCTCGTTGTGCATTTTGCTTGTGTCACTACTTGTAGCATGAGGCGGTACCTGCAACTCATTCAGGTTGCACAGGCAGTCCAGCTCCTCAAGGGTGGCACATCCATTCGTGCCATTGAAAGTTTGCTGTATCTCCAAGTACAGTCTCAAGAGCATGGATGAGATACCAGGAGATAGACCGTTATACCAGGAGAGCTAGACAGGGCTGTAGAAGAACATCAATTTGTATCTGCTCCTTTGTGCAAGGAGGAACAGTAGGAGCTCTGCCAGAGCTCTACAAAATGTACTCCAGCCAGCTACTGGACAGCTGCCTGTCTCCATGAGGGTGGCATGAGGGCCCGACGCCCTCTGGTGGTAACTGTGCTCACAGCCCATAACCATTCAGCTCTATTGGTATTCTATTCACAGAGAGCCGGTTCACACTGAGCACATGCAAGAGATGTGAATGATTCTGGAGACACTGTGGTGAATGTTAAACTGCCTGCAACATCATCCAGCCAGCTGGTTTGGCGGTGGGTCAGTGATGGTCTGTGGAGGCATATCCATATCCAACAGTACCCTAACTACGGGATGAAATCCGAACTTTTACTGGTGCCATGGGCCCTGGTTTCTTCCTGGTACTGAACAATGCCCAGCCTCATGTGGCCAGAGTATGTAGGCAGTTCCTGAATGACATTGATGCCATTGACTGGCCCTCATGTTCTCCAAACCTGAATCAACTTGAGAACCACTGGGACATTATGTATTGGTGCATCCAACACCGCCAAGCAGCGTCACAGACTGTCCAGGAGCTCACTGATGCCCTGATCCAGGTCGGGGAGGAGATCCCCCAGGACACCATCCACCATCTCATCAGGAGCCCAGACATTGTCAGCAGTGCATACAGGCACGTGGGGCCATACACACCACTGAGTCACATTATGAGTTGCCGAGATGAAATTCACACAAATTGGAACTGCCTGTGGTTTCAATTGTTTACTTTGATTTCCGGTGTGAGTTTGAATCCAGCCCTCAATTGGTCGGTGATGTTGTTTTCCATTGACCATTGTTATGTCATTTTGTTCTCAATTAATTACACAATGTACAGTAAAGATTTTGATCTTTAATATATTTTGTTATGCAAGACCTAATGTGAGATTTAAGTGTTCCCTTAATACTTACATTATCCTAGCTTTACCAAGTCAGCCCTTTTTGAAGTCACATAGATTAATGTATTTCACACTTTTTGCTTTTACTGCTCTCCTAAATTAATTACCGCCATGCAATACTTTTCTGCTGACGTACAGAAATCCAAACTGAAATCGAACACCGTCTCAGGGTTTATAACTTTAGATATCTTCAATTTCCACTATGTTAGGCAAATCAGTTGGGTTTTTCAGCACCACACATTTGGAATAAATTCTTTCAATACTTTGTATTGTTTACAACTTGTGTCAATGCAGGCATCATCTGCAACCTCTGGTCTCAGCATGTAAAAAACAAAAATACATCTGTGTGTATTTCTCACTAATATTTGAAATGAATTTGCCATAGTGTTCTGTATTCTGAAATCATACTTTATCTACTTGGTTCTGTGTGTTGTTCTGTCCTCAGTCCCCTCCAAAAGTATTGGAACGGCAAGGCAAATTCCTTTGTTTTTGATGGTCACTGAAGACATTTCAGTTCAAGATCAAAAGATGAGTATGAGACAAGTGTTCATATTTTCAGCTTTAATTTCCTGGTATTTACATCTAGCAACACATTCTCAAAAATGAACGACCCTAAACCCAAAAATGTTTGACATATTTCTTTACCTAATTTCCTCCATTGATTTGCATTCATGAACATCAACAGTCCCCTTGAATGCTGTGGAATTGTGATGTCCTCCTTTTGTATAAGGTTAGGGTTATGTTAAGATTCATTTTAAGTTCATGCTGGATTAGGGATGCACCATGAAGAAACATTGCATGTGTGTGTGACATCATGTACAAGTTGAAATTTTTCTCCAACAGACACAATCTTAACACAAAGGCCAAATTCAAAAACCAAATCCTAACCAATGTATTCATTTGGGGACAGGAAATATTCATAGACCTTTAGATATTTTTCTGTTGCTAGAAAATGTGACCTGTGGATTAACATTGAGTTGTGATTGCATGAAGTATGTTTTCTTTTAATCTCTCCTACAATGACCCAAATGTATTAGTATGCCTGTAAAACAACTGATTTGATGGAACAAAGTCCTATTTTGTGCCTGCTAACGCCTAGTAATGCCTTGTAATTATTTATCAAAGAAATGCTGCTGGTGATAGCAGATTTGTTTTAATGTCAGATTTCAGTTGCTTCCCAAGTGCATTTCTATTTTCTGATTCTGTTCACTTCTCATCCCATTCAAAATACACACTGGGAATTTTTGTCAGAAAAGTGGGCCAAATTTGACTTGCAACAATATACAGCACAAAAAAATGTATCTCGGATGCAAACCTGGGAACAAGTATTGATCATCAAAATAATACCATTAATAAAAACATTAATTAGGGTTTAGAGATTAGGATAAGGTAAACAATTTGATGAAATCTTATGCCAAATTTGGGTTAGGTTTCCAATTGTAATTTCAACTAGTTTAATGTCATTATGGATTTCACAGGACTTGAATAAAAAGGTTTAACTAGGGACCACTAGTTCGATGTATTTCACACTCCCAAGCTGTAATAATATTTTGGAATTTAATTGAAACAAGAGCAAAATTACAACCCCCAGTGGACAGTCAATGTTGAGATAATTCTAGGCATATCTGATATTTATCACACTGTTGGCTCGATCAGAAAGTCTATGCCAGAATCCTTACTGGTTGGTAGGAACGCACTGTCCAGCTTTCTACCTCTATTGGACTCATAAATGCTCAACCCCACACAATGAATTGCTAGAGCACAATGAGGCATAGCAATCATGTATGATTACTTACCCCGAAACCATGACTATGTTTGCCAATAGCATCCCTCGCTGTGTACACATGGGCAAATCCATAACCACGGTGGCACATTCTAACGCAGTCCATTACTCAAAACAGTTTTTGGTTTTACAAAGAAAATTGTTTCTTCCATAATAGGTACATATCCCACAATTTGTTATCCAAATGTGTCTACAGTATGTTAGACAACAATGTGTTGTTATCATCTGTGTTGCCTCTTACCAGGCTGTAATTGGAAATTAGAATTGTTTTCTTAACCCATTCATGTCCTTTTACTACATCGTATATAGAACAATAACAACATACAGCACATCACAAAATTCTGTTTGGTGTAGTTTTACAACTTTTAGTGTCAAATCAGTCACAAGAATTTAACTGTACAGGATGATGCTGTGTTGTTCGGTGTACTTGATAAATTAACAATGAAACATGAAGTATATAGATGGACTGGATTGAAAATGTAAGCTTGTCCTTGTTTATCATACCTCATATAGCAAATAATGTTGGGATTATGAAAATAATCTGAAAGGCAGTCTGATATGAATTGGTTTATCTTTTAATTTGTTTTCGACATGCTTTGGACACATTTTCATGAGGTATTGTAGTTTCTGGTGAGTTCTGACTTCTCCAAATCAGTTTTGTACATAACAAACAATAAAAAATAAAATAGGTTTGAGAGTCTTGAAGAACAGAGATTAAAATACAGCATGTAAAAATGAATGAATTTCTCAGTAATTTGCACACGTCATAGGATAAGACAGTGAAAGTTCAAAGTAATACATTGACAGGTTGGCATGAGGGTGTCCCTTCCTGGATGGTTTGGTTGGTAGTCTCTATAGGTTGGTCTGTGTAAACCCCCCAGCATTTCCAACTTCTTCGATTTCTACAGCCTTGTTCTCATAGCAGCCACTATCTTCCTCTCTGCAAGTCAAGAATATGAGCTGTGCAATGAGCGTGAGTAGTTTGAAAAAGGAATATGTAGTGTAGTGTAGTGTAGTGTAATGTATTGCCTTGAGAGTACAAATCAGTGACTGGACTGTACACTGCCAGATTAGCTACCTGCACTGATAAGACATTTTTATGTTTCAGAAACAATACCAAGTAGGATTCAACAATTAACGGAATGTTTAAATATGTGTAGTCTATTTAGATGTTCATATATGAATTGGTGAAAACAAGGTTATTTTTGTTGTAAATACAGTGATACGGAATAGACTGTATGTAGATGCAGTGCATTTAGGTCACCACCATTGGGGTACTCACCTTTCTTTCTTTAAGAAAAGTCTTTTTACAATGAGGGTGATGAAGACAATAAAGAGGAATCCCACTACAGCAGCCAGACCAATAATCCAGGGCTGCAGGGTTCCATCCTTTGCAGTAGTGATCCGTAAGCCTTCTATTAAGGGAATTAACATTTGGGCATTGACAAAAAATAGTCTGATTTGTTTCAGACCATGTTCGTCTTTCATTGTTTTTAGCATATGGACTTTTTGTTAACCTGATAAACTGATACTTTGAATTTAGATCTAAACATTATAGACAAGGACTATGTGTTTACAGCTGACCCCACAGGGAAGGTACAATGCGTTGTAACTATGATTGAATTGCTGCCCAACAAAGTTCATGGCATCAGTATCTAATATGAGTAATTCTAATTTGACTTACCATATGGCTTCCTGCTTTGGGCCTGGTTAACACAAACACACAGTATCAAGCAGATCAGCAGAGTTTTATGGAGAGACATTACGAATCCTTAATTGTCCCAAGAGGCCTAGGTGGTCTGTTTTGTTTTCGAAATGTTCACTGTTCAGCTGTTCACTGCTTATTCTAGACAGTACATATTCTGTGTGGTCAAAGTGCAGTATACAGCGGAGAGAGCAATAAGATTACACATTGTAGTCAATTACATCAACAGCTTTTATTGCCTGAAAGGTGTGCCCACACCAAACTAATGACTTGAATTATTTTTATGAAACCTCCTTTCAGAGATCATGGTGTCATTGAGTAGAGTATAAATGTGTAAAATTAATATGAAATAATCATGTATAATAAGCAGAAAACAAGTTTTATATGAGAACTACATATTTGTTTATGGATATGTGTCCTAAAGCATTGCTTACAGTTTATATTATTTTTCATATGGTCATGAGGAATCAAGCAAAATTCCTAGTCTAAACCGTAACAGAACAGCAAGGACTGGCCACTAAGGAAATGGCATGCTGCCCTCTTGTGGATATGACTGTGTAATGCATTAAGTACATGATTTCTTGGCTTACACTTCTCTGTGCATTTGCCACGTTTTATTGTCTACCCCGGCATCTCTCTAGTAGAACGAGTCCGTCTTCCCTATTGCAGCTAGTTCATTCTGCCAAATGCGACCCTGGGGCCAGTGCGTGGGGGCCTTGGCTCACGTCCATCTGAAATGACCCAGATAGCAGGCATGTTCTTGTTACCCTCCATCAAGCACTGGATCTCCTCTGCCTTGACCATAGCTTCAAGCTCAGGATTGGTCTCTGGACACCAGTCCACCTGGAACTTGTCCCGACACTCCCAGGGGCTGACCACCTCCTCATCAGGCTGCGCCCCAAACAGATAGTCTACAAAACGAGGGGGACACACAACACGGCACAATTATAACATAATACAGAATAAAAAAAGAAAAATGTATATCTTGTTTATCAAGATTTTGGTGATACTCAGACTATATCAGCAATGTTTTAGTTAGCTACAGATTTCTAATCTCAAAAATGTAATGCCATTGAATTTTGATAACGTCCTCTTTCGCTGCAGATCCACAAAACACTAATGTAGTGCAAAAGGGGGGTAGACTGTTAACTTCCATTTCCCTCCTACTACACCACTGGAACCAGTTGGCTTCAGTGTGGTGTGGGAGAGTAGTTGTAGATGTACCTGCTAGGTCATGAATCAGCTCTTTGATGAGGTGCCTGATGATGGCGTACAAGGCAATCAGAGCCACCACGGACGCTAGGAAGAGGTAGATGACATAGTTGGGCAGGGTGACAGCATCCCGGGAAGGAGGCTTGTAGTTCTCAAAGAACACCACCTCATCATGTGGTTCTCCAAACTCCAGGTTAGTGTCCATAGTCCCCTCACTCTACCTCCCCACGTTTGTGAGTGTGGCTGCTACATGTGTTTCCAACTGACCTATTTGTCCATACATGATGAGATGGATGTAGCATGATAGTAAGTACATGGCAATTTATGTACTTCATGAATATACATAATAGCATTCTTACAATATTTATTATTATATTTTGTCATATATTTATGACAGAATTTAACAAATACTTTGGTACCTACCAGTACTAAGACCCTCTCCACTTCCTATTTTGACAGGCTGTAGTAATTCCCAGTGACTTGAAAAGATTCCAGAAGAACCTTGCATCAACTGATGTAGCTGATCAGTCTTCCCTCCCTCTAAGAAGCTGTTTTAGTTGTCTTAATAAATGACCAGCGTCTGCAGCCGACGTAACACGTGGTTGCCATGGCTGTAGGAATGCTCTAACCCCAGGCTACACTAACTGCAAAAAGACAACCAAAACCCATGTGAGCTAATCTACTTGGGGAACTAAGGACCGGTTCAAGGTCAGTTCTCTAAGCCTGGATTGGATTTAGGATTGGAGTGGAAAACAACAAAGTGTGGTCTTGAAGGGTCCCCACATCTTTACATGAGAGGTTAGAGGTAGTGCCGTATGACAGGACTTCTATCCAGTAAGTACCATTATTGTATATATCTTAGTGCCATGTTTGTATATTCTGTCATGTTTGGCAATAATCTATTTACCAAGCCCCAACTACCAAACCACAGTTCAACAGCTGAAATCATTGTCTCAAATTGAGAAATGTAAGAGTTCCAGTAACTGTTCTAAAGCAAGGCCATGCGGTATTGCTTTGTATGCGTATGCATATACTGTGAATTCTTTATAGGGACTTTACTACCTGCTTTTGCAAATCTCACCCATATACTGTACATAACCAGACCCGACTCATAGATGATAACAGGTCGTGTATGACCTTGCATGTCATTGCTAAATCCTTGAAATGTCATCCTTTAGTCGCCTGGCCTTTCCCTGAGTCAGGCTGGTTAAGCTTATCCCCACATGGTATAATAGAGGATCTGGATAAGAGGATGAAGCAAATGTACACTTACAAACAACAGTCAGGGCCAAGCTTTCCTTTATTGGAACAAGGTAAATACTATTTGGCCACTTTAGCCTATAGCAAACACATTTATTCTAAAGTGTCTACAGTGACACTGGAGCAAATATAACTAAACACTAGCAAAAGTGATGAGTGTTGTATTTGTCCAGGTGCTTTTCAGTCCCATGGTGTTTTGTGAGCTGGCATCTTACAGTAAATATTCAACTGTTATTTCTGTGACCAAAAAGAAAGGGAAAATCTCAGGAAGCACTGCCACAAATGATTGTTTTTATAACATTGGACTGTCCAGACAGTCCACATTTGTTATCTTAGCTAGACCAATACAGTACAGAACCTAAAACATTAACATTGTTTGTACAGTATCTTAGTTAATACTATACCTCTGATGTTAAAAAACACCTTGTGTTAGGCAATTGGGTTGCAGTTTAATTTTATTTGTACCAAGATTAAAGTGTAACAGATCAGATTTTACTGCTTGGGAGCCAACCTGGGACAGAAGGAAAAGACTGGACAGTGTATTTCTATATAGGATGTTTATGCAAACTACTATTTGGATCCCAACTGGCTGATTTTCTGCAGAAGAACTCTGTGTCTGTTTTCTGTATCCTAGGTGACTTGACCAATGAAAGGAACTATTTTCTCCCCTCCTCTACATTGACGGTCATCCATTTCTTCGCCTCAACAGCAGTCTTCCACCTTTCCTCCTTCTCCACTCGCGTATGGTCACAATCCCTTTCCTCTTCATTGGGGTTGGGGCCTAGGACCCAATCTGTGCAAAAAGTAACAGTTTTCCATCAACACATTCATGAAAATATATACATACATCGATATATACCACTGCTGTTTTCATTTGAACATGTTTGCTGCAACTGGTTATGCAGATTAAAATTAATAAACCGTTTTTGTTGAGGATGATACGTCAGGTCTGACATTTACAAGTGAAATTGACAAACTTTAGAAGCCATTAGAAGCTTTTAAAACACTACGTTTATTTCCAGCTGTTCAGGAACATTTCTTAGATGGTCAAATGAAAAATGGCATCTGAAAGACCAAGATAGGTTGTTTTGATTATAATGTTGCAATGTCTAACCTTCTTAATCCACAGATTCAACTGATATGACTGTTTCTTGTAACTGAGGCTATGGGGTTATAAGCGGAGTATCTATGGTGAGCCCCAGTAAAAAGATATGAAAGGAATTTTCTAAATATTTGACAACGACTGTTGAGATCTTTATGGCTAACGTTTATACTAACAGCTTACTGAATAGCTATGATGGCAACAATCACATCTCCTGATTTACAGTGGCTCTCAAAAGTATTCACCCACCCCCTGGAATTTCCCACATTTTGTGTTACAGCATGAAAACAAAAAGGACTTAAGTTGCTTTTTTGCCATTAATCAGCACAAATATTTTTTTTTAAAGGAGTCCACCTCTGTGCAATGTAGTTGATTGACATGATTTAAGATTAAATACACCGGTCTCTGAAATGTACCAACCAAATGTGGGACAATTCCAAAAAACCAAAATAAAAATCATAAACATAATGGGACATTCAAAGCAAATCCATAATAGTATTTTTCCGAAGTGCCAATCAGCTACTTTTAAACAATTCCAAGGCATTGGAAATCTCCCGGAAGCACAATGAAGTCCATTATTCAGAAACTGAGAGAAAAAGACAACTTCTCTGTTTCAGGACCTGGAAGCAAAATGAATTCTGCAAAGTACAGCTAAATCATGGAAGAAAAATTTTCAAGTCCGCACAAGACCTGGAAGTTGGGAAAAGGTTAATCTTCTAGTAGTACAATGACCAGATACAGAGCCAAAATCACTGCAGCGTGGCTTTTTAAACAAAAAGGTCAAGTTAAAGCCTGGACATCAATCCAACTGAGAATTTATGGAAGGAACAGAATGTTTTTGTTCACTGAAGGTCCCCGTCCAACTTGACAGAGAACAATTTTGCAAAGAAAAATGGTCAAGCAAATCTGGTAGATAATGATCCAAATACACTTATACCTATAATTGCTGCCAAAGGTGCCTCTATCAAATATTGGCTAAAGCGGGTGAATACTTATGCAATCAATTATTTTCTGTTCTATATTTTTTATTAATTTTACACAATATCCAGATTTTATTTTTTACTCTACATGTAATTAAACAGCATTCCGACTACCACAGATGTCAAACATCTGTCAAGATCATTTGAACGTGATTAGCGAGCACACATATAAATCACAGAATTTACCAAATAATCACCAGAACATTCACCACAAAATCAATGACCTACAACAGACGGACACTCGATGACCAAATGTGTGTCAGTTGACATTTGATTATCCCACTTTACCTGCCAGATCATGGTACAGGTCATTGATCAGGTGTCCTAAAATGGCATAGCAGGCAACTACTACCACTATAACGCCTACAATGACATAGAGCACATGAGGAGGCATGTGGATGGCATCACGGGAGGAGGGGACATAGTCTACAAAGTAATCATTATTCTTATCCAGGGCTTGCAGGAGCTGCCTTGATTTATAGGTCCTGGGGCTGGTCCCCCCCTCTCCCGATCCGACAGTAGACTGGGTCAGTGCCCCTGGAAGCTCCATGGTGTAGTACGCTGTACTGTTCTGGTGTAAGGGGATTTATCCAAAAATGTGATTAGTAGAAAAGGGGACATTTAATATTAGACTATATGTGAATAAATCCACCGTGCTGGTGAAAAATATTATATAACATAATAAAATAATATCTATTAATCAAACGAAGGGTTAATCTGCGCAGCCTTCTTAATTATATTCATCATACTGAGCTAACTTGACTTTAATTATGCAAAAACTACCAATAAACTGATTAAGCAATGATTAAATACCCGAATAACCCTTTTTTGAAATCAGTGGTACTTAGTATTGTAAGTGATTCTACTTTGAACCTCAAAGCTGTTTTTAAATAAAGTTGGTTCATTTATTATCCTTTGTAATGCAACAATAATTTCTTATGCACAAAGCATTCTACATTTAACCATTTGTAAGCTTTCCCTAGTATCATGTACACAATTTTGCTCTATTGCAGTGTTATTTTCTGAAGTGTAAATCACTAGCTTTAGTACTTGGATTTATTGCACCCGATTGTTTCATACCAGGTGAGTCCAAATACCACTGTGTTAGTTTTCATCGAGGCCCTAAAAAAATGCATTGTCATGTACTGCCATAAACAATTTTATTTTAAAGTCTTATAAGGTTGTTACAATCATTAATAAAGGAATCTATGAAGCACCTTTAAATAATCACATGGTACTACCCTAATAGATTGGGTTAAACAATATAACCTTCTATATTGGTATTTATATTTTACCCAGAACTAAAAAAGCATTTATCTAGAAGCAAAGCAAATAATAATACAGAGCCATTTCTGATTTTGTGCGGTGAACAACCTGGATTTGCCATTTGAATAAAATAATTTGTTTAGATCTTCTATATGAACATTCCCACTTGCATTTATTTTTATTTACAGTTAAAATCCTGTTACACTGTTCTGTCTTTCTGGAGAGAATTTCCTATCTAGATGTCCCTGAATGAGGTGGGGGAGATGTAAACAGGAATGAGAGCAACATATGCAAGATGGAAATGTGGCGGTGTCTAAAGCCATGAGAATAAAAACAGTTTCCTCACACAATCACAGTGGAGTTTTCGAAATGAAGAAACAGATGCGACTTTCAAGACTGAATACTACTTCCAAACAAAGATGAGGTTTAACATAAAAAACAGCCATATAAGAGTTGAAAAGAATATGATTTTGAGGGACAGAGCAACTGATTCTGAATATCAATCTGGTATAGTAGTAGCTAAATATTAGCCTATTACATGAGCTACTGTCATCAAAAGCAGACTACTTATTGGCAAAGCAAAGCCCAGACACTTAATGAAGAGATTTCTCACTCAGACTGGAATGACCTCCTCAGAGTTGGGTACATCGTTTATCTTCTTGCAGAAAACTTGAGACAACAGGAAATTCCAGAAATAGATAGTCATGGAGGTGTTGGCAGTGACAATTCCAATCATAATTGGATGAAGCATCCTGTCTGTCTACAGTGCGACACTGGCCTTGCAGGGAACACTGGGTCTTCAGGCAGCAGTAGTATCAGTAGCTCTACTTCTCTTGAGATTTGAGTGAAACTGGACTGTAGAGTCAAGAGTCCCTCCTCTGTGTCCAACTCCGCATAAGCCACTGACTCCATGTTCCTCATAACCTTCAACATGCAGCTAATTAATCCCCAACAGTGTTCCCAGACAGATTTAGGATGATGCATGTGGATGGCGTGAGACAGATGAGTATGAAAATAATCACTGACATTATTTCTCTCAGAAAGATCCTTTAAGTTGACCTCTTCGTCCTTAAAAGGTTCCCGTTTTCTTAAACTTTTTCAATGCAAAGGTTTAGCCACCCCTTGACAAATAACATTTTGGTGATTTTTTTATTTATTGAAAACATGCAAACACAGTATCTCTAGAACATTTGAAAGCTGACAATATTTTCAGCAAACATAAATGCAGTTACTATTTGTCACAATATGAAAAAAATACAAGAATACATCATTGTGGCATGTGCAAAGGTTTGGCCACTCTACATAGCCACTCTACATAGCCACTCTACATAGCCACTCTACATAACATTAATCACAGCTTGCAAACTTTTAGTAGCCAGCTACGTCTTTACCGGCCAAATAACCATATCCCCCCACAGCTAGTGATGTCTACTTCACCAATGAGTCAAACAGGTTCTATGCATGCTTCGACAGGGACAACAAAGAGCCATCCTTTAAAGCTGAACTCGCCCAGAAACAAGTTTCTTTAGTCCCTCACCAGCAGACTCAGGAACAGTTTCTTCCCATCCACTATAACCCTGCTGATCTCTGTGATCCAGATAACGCTGAACTCTGTGACATTTCACTTACCATACCACCTTCAACCTCTCAGGGACTGTTGCACTACTCCCTGGTACAACTTTGACACTACATTGCAAAGCCTGATAATGGAAGTTTAATAGTTACAGGTACAGTACGTGTCTACCTCAGGAACCTCACCGCTGCTATCCCTGCATGTCACTTGCACATGCACCTTATACACTCAATTAGCCTGTTTGCACATTTAGTATTGCCATTGAACTTGCATTTTTACAGCTGTTACACTTGTCTATCATAAAGACCTTAGTGCTGCTATCTCTGCATTATGGTTGCTCATGCTGCCCCACCACAGAACGCCTTCATTTGCACATCTTGTATGCCATTTAGAAATTGCCATTGGTATCCGAACAACTGGTATCCCACTTCATCATACACTATACCTAATACTTGTTTAGGATCATTATCTTGTAGATGCCATCTTTTTAGCTTCAGCATTTTTTTTTTTTACAGACTGATGTTTGCTTCCAGAATTTGCTGGAATATAGTCAATTTAATCCATTCTTCCCTCACCCGGGAAATGTTTCCTGTGCCTTTGGCTGCAACTCCAAAGCATTACAGATCCACCCCCACTCAGAACAGCATTACAGCTCCACCCCCACGCTCAACAGCATTACAGCTCCACCCCCATGCTCAACAGCATTACAGATCCACCCCCACGCTCAACAGCATTACAGCTCCACCCCCCCACGCTCAACAGCATTACAGCTCCACCCCCCACGCTCAACAGCATTACAGCTCCACCCCCATGCTCAACAGCATTGAAGATCCACCCCCATGCTCAAGAGCACTGCAGATCGACCCCCATGCTCAAGAGCACTGCAGATCGACCCCCATGCTCAAGAGCACTGCAGATCGACCCCCATGCTCAAGAGCACTGCAGATCGACCCCCATGCTCAAGAGCACTGCAGATCGACCCCCATGCTCAAGAGCACTGCAGATCGACCCCCATGCTCAATAGCATTACAGATCCACCCCCATGCTCAAAAGATTTACAGATATTTTTTTTACATGAAAAGTAACGATGCATTAATGCTGGCTGATATTGTATTTGTCCATATCCTAGGGAGACAGTGTTTAACATCTTTTAAATTAAGATAATCACCCAAATATGCTATTTGTCCAGGGGTGGCCATACTTTTGCATGCAACCGTACCCATGGTTTCTGGCAAAAAAGGTTAAAGATGGTATCTGAGAAGTGTACAAATTGAAAAATAATGTCTTGTGAGGGAACTGATATATTATGAGATGGTTAGAAGGAATGTCCTAAAGTCATTTGAGCACACTGGGCAAACAGAAGACAGAAAATGCAGTGAAAGCTGTGTAATATGGCAAATCTTACGTGAATTACCGCAGGACTACTTAAATAAATGACACAACCAAGCAATGCGAATTGCTTCATCTTTGAATGCCAAGGGAGGCCACAAAAAATAAGTATAGATTTTAGCTAGTTTTCATTGCATTAATCGTTCTGTGTTCATCGTACTGCAATACATTGTACAATACCAATTTTCTTACTGTTTTGAGAAATAGCACTGATTCATAATTTTTTAGTGTGGCTTAAGACTTGCACAGTACTGTACAGTGAATATAAAGTCTACACACCCCTAAAATGCCAAGTTGTTGTAAAAGAATGTGACATAAATCATGTGCAAACTTTTTCCACTTTTAATGTGACCTAACATGAATAATTCAATTGAAAAATAAACTGAAATCTTTGAGGAAAAAAATTTAATAAAAAAATACCTGATTTCATAAGTGTGCACACCCTTAAACTAATACTTTTTGTATACTAATACTTTGGGTTGGATTCTATTAGCATGGCACATTTTGAAGTGGCAAAATCTGCCCATTCTTCTTTGCAAAAGCGCTCTAAATCTGTCAGATTGCAAGGACATCTCCTGTGCACAGCCCTCTTCAGATCACCCCACAGATGTTCAAATGATTCAGGTCTGTGTGGATGGATGGATGTTTGCTTTGGGTCGTTGTCGTGCTGAAAGGTGAACTATGAGAGATAATTTACCTTGCTGGGCTGAGCTGCAAAGGCGGTATTTGGTGAATTTCCTCTCCCTATGTGAGGAATAACCATCGGGTGTCCATAAGATAAATGACAGACCAAGCAGAGGCTTCAGGAGATTCCAATCTGCCAACATCTGGAATCAGCACACAATACATATTCTATTCTCACTTAGCAACGAGAGTATGATTAATCTCCACACAATCCGGAGATTAGCTTAAAAAGTGATGCCAGACAAGACACAGCATTTCCTGTATGAATGAGAGTAAAAATGAAATTAATCTTCATCCTCAGCTTTCTAACGGACGCCAGAAGGTTTTGTGCCACAATTGCCTGGTATTTGGAACTATTCATAATTCCCTCCACCCTGACTAGGGCACTGGCTCCAGCAGAAGAAAAACAACCCCAAAGCATGATGCTGCCACCACCATGCTTCCCTGTGGGTATGGTGTTCTTTGGGTGATGTGCAGTGTTGTTTTTGCAGCAAACACGCCTTTTGGAATTATGGCCAAAAAGTTCAACCTTGGTTTCATCAGACCATAACACATTTCCCCACATGCTTTTGGAAACTTTTGCAAACTTCAGCCGGGCTTGGATATTTTTCTTTGTAAGAAAAGGCTTCAGTCTTTCCACCCTACCCCATAGCCCATTCATATGAAGAATACAGGAGATTGTTTTCACATGAAGCACACAGCCAGTACTTGCCAGAAATTCCTACAGCTCCTTTAATGTTGCTGTAGGCCTCTTGGAAGCCTCCCTGACCAGTTTTCTACTCGTCCATAAATCCATTTTTGAGGGACGTCCAGTTCATGGTAATGTCTCAGTTGTGCCATAGATTCCCAACTTGATGATGACTGTCTTCACTGTGTCCCATGGTATATCCAATGCTTTGGAAATGACTTTGTACCCTTCTCTTGACTGATATCTTTCAACAATGAGACCCCTCTGATGCTTTGGAAGCTCTCTGCAGACCAAGCTTTTGCTCTGAGATGCAACTAAGAAAATGACAGGAAAATCTGAAA
The DNA here is from genome assembly GCA_016801105.1 of Esox niger. NCBI lineage: Eukaryota > Metazoa > Chordata > Actinopteri > Esociformes > Esocidae > Esox > Esox niger. Next base: position 43,343 of record JACXGJ010000571.1, on the reverse strand, counting down.
ACAGCTGAACTTAATTTGTGATTAATCAGAGTCAATTTAAATGATGGCAGGTGTGTAATGACTTCTATTTAACATGAGTTTGAATGTGATTGGTTCATTCTGAACACAGCCAGATACCCAGTTAAGAGGGTGTGCACACTTATGCAACAAGGTTATTGTAAGGTTTTGATTTTTCATTTTCCCCCTCAAAGATTTCAGTTTGTTTTTCAATTGAATTTTCCACAATATAGGTCACATTAAAAGGTGGAAAAAGTTCTGACATGATTTCTGACACCTGGCATATTAACAGGGGTGTTAATCTATATAGATATATAGCATAAAAGTACTTAAATAGTCATACATGAATTAACCAGAAAACATGCACACACACATACAATTAATTTGGACTGACGAGAAATAATTTACCTTGCTGGGCTGAGCTGCAAAGGCGGTATTTGGTGAATTTCCTCTCCCTATGTGAGGAATAACCATCGGGTGTCCATAAGATAAATGACAGACCAAGCAGAGGCTTCAGGCGATTCCAATCTGCCAACATCTGGAATCAGCACACAATACATATTCTATTCTCACTTAGCAACGAGAGTATGATTAATCTCCACACAATCCGGAGATTAGTTTAAACAGTAATGCCAGACAAGGTCACAGCATTTCCTGTATGAATGAGTGTCAAAATAAAATTGTGTTGTGTACGAAATGCAGCCGATAAAACAGAAAAATAGATTAACTGACCAATGCCAAAAGAGAGCATTACCTGTGTTTAAAAAAAAATCCAAGACAGGAGCACTGTGCAGAAGAATTAGCATTTCCACCGGAAAAAAAAAAACATGGAACACAGAAGCACTAAGTTCTACTTTGAGCAGGACAACTACCATGAGGTCATCAATTCAAGCGGAGTTATTCTTAACTTTGTTGTCTTCTATCTTTCTATTAAAAACCTCTGTGAGGATGAAGATCCAGTAGATGATGGTGATAGAGGTGTTGACAACAACAATCCCAATCATGATGGGGTGTATCATGGTGACGGAGGGCCGGGCGGTGAGGGAAAACTGGGCACTCTTCAGGGCTTTGTTTCTCTAGGTATAGTGCACGGAAGTGGGTCATTCATCGTCATTGTACTAGTGTCGCCCACCCTCTCAGCATGCTACTAAATCTCTAACCCTCCATTGAGCTAAGAGTTAGAAAAGCCTTCCCCTGATCAAGGCACTGAAGTGTTTGTTCTCTACTGTCGTACGGGTACTGGGTGGTTCGAACAGAAAAGCATAGCAAGGGTCGTGGGTTTGAATCCTGCTGGGGCATTAAGTCACTTCAGTTAGAACATTATTAATTTCTCTGATGGTGGAGTCTGCGTGACAGAAATGGTGGATTACTGTGGTGGATAAGCCACCATGATCCAACACCAGACTGGGATAGATCACTAGACTTACAGAAAGATAATACAACAATGTTATTAAATAAAAGCTTTTTATTTTCACTGATGACCAAAAATCCAAGTGATGTAAAACACTCAGATTTGAAAATGATTGGTTCATGAGGGTACAGTTAGTGGGGTATATATATAAATAAAATGTTCTATAATTAGATTTATTGAACAGCATTGTCTGAAAGTGGCCAGTATACACAGACAATAATTTCAATTAGTGAAAGTGTCACTGAACATGACATGCAAAAAGCTTGTCTATTGGTGTATAGCAGTTCTCCTATAGTTTCCAATTTCCTCGCTGGCTGTGTGACTCTTACTGCTCCCCCTGCAGTCTTAATAAACCATCAGCATACTGGAACTGTGTGCTGTTCTCATACTCCAGCATGTCCAGTGCTACCTCACAACTCTCCTTCACCACACGATTTTTATCCTTCCTGTATTTCTCCAGGATCTTCATACACTCCTCCTTGCCGATGGATCCGAGGGCCTCGGCACACTCGTGCCTCACCATAGCATTCTCCCCATCCAGCTCCAAGGCTGCTTTCAGCTGTGGGATGCTTGCTGGATGCTGCATCTGACCCAGGACAAAGCCAATCTCATGGCGGAACAAGGCACTGCTACAACGAAGTCCTGGAAATGACCACAAAGTGTTTGGTGACTGGTGGTGATTTCATACTACAGGGTTATGTAGCGCTGATGATTTTGGAAGAACGTTAACCAATTAGACTCTAAACAGATTTCTCTTTCAACACTTTAAATTGCAAGTTCACAGTAAGACACACAATGTTTTACAGTGGAGAAACATTCATGGTGGATTACTAATAGGAGAGCCTGTTGAAATGATTGCAATCTGATGGAAATTTCTGTTTGTGTTTATACCAAAAGTTTGACATATTAAGGCTACTTGTACTAGAGATCATAGGCTAGGCGACTGTATGCTAACATGTTAGGCAAGGCCTCCAAAACAATATGTTAACTATATTAGGAGACTTTACATTCGTGCTCAAAAGTTTGCATACCCTTGGAAATTTGGTAATATATGCACTGTTTGTAAAAACGAGGGAGCAGTCAAAACATTTTATTTCTTATGTGATTCACATTCAACTGTAGGTCAAACAGAAAGTCACGATCATAAAACAAAAGAGAGAAAAAATTAACTGACCCGTAGATCTTAATACGGTGTATTGCCCCGTTTAGCATCAATGACAGAGGGCAGTCTTTTGTAAAAGTCGTCTAAGAGGCCCAGAATTCTTGCTGTTGTGGCTCAATGATATTAAGGTCAGGACACTGATGGCCACTCCAGGAACATCACCTTTTTTGCTGCAATCACTGGAGGGTCACCTTGGCCTTGTGCTTAGGGTCACTGTCACGCTGGATAGTCAAAGTGTCCCATGCGCAGCGTTCATTCCGATGAATGCAAATTGTCTGCCAGTATTTTCTGATAATGCTGCATTAATTTTGCCATCAATTCTCACAAGACTCCCCATGCCTTTAGAGATTACACACCCCTAAAATATCAGTGAGCCACTACCATGCTTCACAGTGGGGATGGTATTCTGTTCACTATAAGCCTTGTTGACACCTTTCCAAACATAGAGCTTATGGTTGTGACCACAACGGTCTATTTTGGCCTCGTCTCTCCAAATTACAATGTGCCACAATCTGTGAGGCGTGTCAAGGTGTTGTCGGGCATATTGTAACCAAGCTTTTTTGTGGCATTGGTCTCACATTGGCTTAGTATCAAGAGATGCCTGAATTTTCCACTTAATAAGTGACTGAACAGTACTGTGTCTTTTGCAAGGCTTTGGGTATCTTTATATATACACACACCTTTCCATCTTTTTAAAAGTTCCATTACCTTGTTTCACAGGATTTTCTACTCCCCATAGCTTAGTATCTAGTCTGAACAGTGCATCCAGGTGGGAGCTATCAAACTCATTGACTATTTATACACAGACACTAACTGCAATTTAAAAAAGGTGTGTGAAATTTACCTTTAATTGCCATTTCCACCTGTGTCACCTTGTGTCTGTAACAAGGCCAAGCATTCAAGGGTATGCAATCTTTTGATCGGGGCCATTTGGGTGATTTCTGTTATCATTACGACTTAAAAGAGCAAAACAACTATGTAATAATAAATGGCTTCATACAATCACAATCCTTAAAGAACAGACTTTTTGCATGATCAGACATATTTTCAAAACCAATGCCAGAATTTCCATTTCTGCCAGGGTATGCAAACTTATGAGCACAACTGTATTCAGGATAATCCATTTCCTCCTTGATGGTTTAGGGTATTGGTAGCATTGAAGGTAAAGTAGAAGGCTGCGTTTACAAAAGCAGCTTGATTCAAATAATAATAATTTGATCTCATTATTTAATAGTAGAATATCTTTTGTCTGAGCTGCCAGAGAAGCCTGTAATTTCAGTTTGAAACTATTCAGCTAATGTGTCATGTAACTTAGACATTTTATACATGCTTTTTCCTAAACCCCAAATGCCATAAAATCTTTGGGCTGAAACACATATGTATACAATGCATGTTCAGGAAAACCATCTCTCACCATCTCCTAGAGCCAGGACAGCCTCTTCTGTGCCCAGGTTCCGGAGGGCAAACATAGCCCTGTAGCGCTCAAAAAGCATCAAACTTTCATCCAGGAGCTGTGTCCTAAGCTCACTGACAGTCTTCTTCGGGGCAGCTGGAGCAGGGTCCACAGAACAGTACGGGTTTCCATCAGAGTCCGTTTCTCCTTTCCTGTCCCCACCACACATCAGCCACTCCAGCCGCCTGACAGCCAACTGACACGTCTCTGCCACCTGAAGGAGAACAACAGTATTGTACTGACCCCCATTACAGACACTGAATTGATCATAGTAGATGTGTGAACGCAAGTGATGTTTTAAGTTTCCACATAAAATCTAGGCCACTGCTATTACTATCCAATATGCCAACTTATAACATACCTCAATAACTGGGTCATCCGAGTACTCTTTCAGTAAATCAAGGACCATGGGGTTCCCAATTGCTCCTAGTGCTTCCCCTAATTTACAAAAAAAAATTAACAAGTTACTAGTGAATCCATCTGAATTCAACTTTGACAGCACCCTTTGATTTGAATAAACCTTCCAAACATTTCTGGCTGTCAAACATACATGCATTTCTTTTAGTCAAAACATGAGAGATAATGATGTTCAATGTTTCTGTGATTAGGTGGCTGAGATGGTGATAAACTAAATGCTGTGATGAGAATATGCTAGAGGACAGATACATTTTCAACCACTCTACAAAAAAGATCCTTACATCTAATATTACAACTATTTTCTAAACTATTTCTTATGGTAAACCTTGCTACTGAAAAGCAATAAAAAGCTGTCTTCTATGCACACTTATTAGCCTGGGTGGTTTGAATCTTGAGTCGCTGGCAGTTGTATGAGACCATATACCACAGGTATAGCATCAAATCAACTTTTACTGTTCCAATTGCATTAGAAATCAGTTTAAAAGCACAGTAAGACATCGGAGGTTTGTGATATATTGCCAATATACGACAGCGAAGCGCTGTGTCCAGGCACTGCAATGCATTGTTCCTTAGGAACAGCTCAAATGCGGGGTATACAGGTGCTGGTCATATAATTAGAATATCATCAAAAAGTTGATTTATTTCAGTAATTCCATTCAAAAAGTGATACTTGTATACAGTCATTCCACACAGACTGATTTATTTCAAGTGTTCATTCCTTTTAATTTTGATGATTATAACTGACAACTAATGAAAACCCCAAAATCAGTATCTCAGAAAATTAGAATATTGTGAAAAGGTTCAATATTGAAGACACCTGGTGCCACACTCTAATCAGCTAATTTGAGCTACAGCTGGTTAGAGGGTAAATAAAAAACTTAAACATGTAAAAGTACCTATCAAAGGTGGTCCAAGGTAGGGAAAGTGGTACGGTAATGACAGGGTGACAGGGTAACTGGCGGCCAAGGCTTAGATGGGGAGCGAATGCTGGCCCGATCCAACGGACAAGCTACTGTAGCTCAAAATAAACATGTCAGAACACACAGTGCATCGCAGTTTATTGCGTATGTGCCTAAAATGGGCAGGTGAGCATCAGAACTGGACCAGAGAGGAATGGAAGAAGACTGGTCTGATGAATCACGTTTCCTTATACATCACATGGAAGGTGTGATGTACATCACGTAGAGCCCATACCTTGACTGGTCAGGGCTGTTTTATCTGCAAAAGGGGGACCTACACAATATTAGGCAGGAGGTCATAATGTTATGGCTGATCGGTGTAATGCACAATTAAGATAATGCTCCTGATGGCTTGATGCGGGTAGCATCCCCAGTGGGATCCCTGGCAATTCCTCCCTGTGCCCAGAAACTCATTCCAATTCAGAACCAGAACTGGCATGCAAAGGATGGAAGAGAGCCAGTAAAATGAATGTCTTCTTTAATTAATGGAAAGCACAATGGAAGTCCCCACAGTGCACTGTGCAGAAATTGCAGGTCATCCAAAGATTGTGACTCCATCAACTCTGTTTAAACATGAGACGTGCAGGGGTAAGTGCACAGCCTGAAGTGTCCCCCTTTCGACAAGCTTTAAGACACAGGACAGGAAACCCAGCAAGCAGGGAAACCTTTCCGGAATACTAATGTTTTCATGGTTCATCTTGGGGAACAAAATGTACAGCACAGCTTATTAAATGTATTAGCATTTTAATGGGGCTGGCAATGCAAGACTCCCCAATGTCAATCTGTCATATAAATCTTAGTATTGTCATTATTGTTAGGACCTCTACTCCTCCCACAACATTTCAGCAAGAGATCTTTAAAAAATATTTGACTTAAAAAATATATATACTTTCACTGGAACCTCGATAAAACTTTTTTTGGGGAAATAATGTAATTCATGTGGGGCAGCATAAGTGCCTAGTGGTTAAAAGGGAATGGAAATGGGACTGAAGTGGCCTAGGGTGATTCAGTGGTCTAAGAGTTCCTCTTTTACATATACTGCTTCAGCATGGGCTTGGTTCAGTTAATTATCTGTGGACAAGTTTATGAACAGTATATGTGAATGTACTCACTGACCTGCTTCATGCCTCACCATTGGTTCTTGTGTTCGGTCTTTTAGAACACTCTCTAGGGTGGGGATGGCCCTCTCATCCTGCATTTGGCCCAAGCAGTATGCAAGCTCATGTTTCAATAGAGCAGAGTCATCCACAAAAGTCTGACTGATCCATTTAATAGCCTCTGGCCCGCCTAGGTTACGCAGGGTGAAGAGAGCTCTGAACCGTGTTGTCAGGTCCTGCTTTGGGTTGACCAGAACCTTGCCCACTGCTGCCACCTCCTGCTCACTTGCCATGCTGAGAATAATGGTAAAGCTAACTGCAGCACTGAAGATATCTGCAAAGGAAGATAAGAACAGTTAGAGAAGGGATATTTTAATTAACTGAGTATGTAGTTTGACACAGGTTTTACAGAGACATAGGGCTGGAAATTAAGCTCTGTGTCTGTATGTGTGCTTTACATTTCAGGCAAGTCTAACTTTAGAACCAATACCCTGTAAGGCAAGTGAACTTTTAAATCAGATTTCTCAAGAATTGTTTGTTTATATCATTTTGTTTAATAAAAGAAAAGTTAGTTTTAATCTTTCTCAGAGGAATACATGAGAATGCAGAAATATTATGCAACAATTGGTGTGCAGATTTTAGGCAACAAGTTAAAAAACGTATTTGTTACACCTAAAAACAAAATAACAATTCATTCAAATGTTCACCCTTTGTGGCCCTTGCTGGCTAGCCAAGCAGGTATTTCTTTGCCCAATCTATACAGTACATTTTAAATTGTATTCAGTGGTGGTTGTGTTTCAGCCTTCTTGACCATGTCTCTGAGGACTTGACACCTTGTACTTCAGGACACTCCAGGTAGGTTGCAGTTCAGGAATATGATGGCACTGGAGGATAATGGATTCCTGGTAGCCTCATGTTAAACTCTCAAGTCTTTTGCAGTTAGTTTGTATCTTTTCTTCTCCCTATGTTTTTTGCACCCCAGTTGACTATTTGCAACAAATCCTTTGATAGTCCGGTGGTCACGCCTCAATTGTTTAGCCATTTCAAGAGTGTTGCATGTCTGAAAAGCATCTTAAAATTGAAAAACTTTTCAGTGTCAGGTAAATCTCTTTTTTGGCCAATTTCACCTGAGGTCAGGAAGCTGCTTAATAATTATGTACAACTTCATATTAGGTGTTATTCACTATAGCCACACCCTCCCTCCTCATTGCACTAATAAAGTTTGCCTGAAAATAATTCAATTCAATGAGCATTCAGGTTTTTATGGCTTGGAGTTGGAAAATGTGCATAAAAAAATACTAATTTGCCTAATAATTGCGCATGCAGTGTATTCAAGGGAGTTTTAAATAAGGTGACTGAAAATAGTAATCAACCCTTGTATTATCAGGCTCATAATCAGTCTGCTAGCCTTGCCTAAAAAAAATAAAAATTGTTGGAACCCCTGGTTACTGTAACTACAACTGTAGAGTATTCTAATATCCATGTCTGCACAAGCCATGAAACACGGCAATCATGTTAGAATTAGTTTAGCGCCAAAACAAAGGGTGCGTTAAGTAGACTGAACGTTAGCCATCAGTTAGTGTGTTTTGTATATAGGTCACGATCACTATTAAATACCACCGGTAGCCTAGTAATATCACGTTCATTAGCCTCCCAACTGATGTTAACAAGTATTGAATGTAAAATAAACATTACATTATGCTGAATGTAGCCTACGTTTTTAGTGAATAGAAACTGATATTTTTGGGTGAAATGACTATCAAAAGATTCAGGGGATTTTTCTGTACTGTTAAAAAGTAAAAAACAGGAAAGCAAATAAAAACTTAGCCATTACAGACTATCATTGAACATTTTTAACTGTAATTTGGAAGTGAAGGCAAGCAGGCAACACCAGGACATTGCAAAGATCAGGGCATCCCTCCAAATTTGATGAGGGGCAGGGCAATGGCTCATCAGCAGAAGTGACCCAAGTCATAATTTTGTCTAAAACTTCAAGTAAAGCCCCAAGTAATAAGACAAGTCTCAAGTCCTTACATTTGGGTTTCAAGTCTTCAAGTCAATGGTTCAGAAAAATTGTGTTATATGATTGAGAAAAACAAATCTTTTGTTGTTGTCAAATAAAATGTAAGGAACATGATATTATTCAGGAAGTTGTTTCTATGCCTGCATACTGTCAATTGAAAGTATGTATTTAGATAAACCTTAAAACAAAAATAATTTTAACAGTAATACAAAGTGTATATAAGGATGTTAAAACCATCGCATCTATTCTCCTCAAGTCTGAACTTTGGGAAACAGTGGACATTTATAACAAAATAAATAAATCCATCCTGGAAGAAGACTGCCAATATCACCCAAACCCATGTGGGAAAATTAGTTGTGGTCTGAGGTGACCTTGTCAGCCTTAATAAAAAAAATAATATATACAGTTAGGTCCGGAAATATTTAGACACTGACGAATAGTTATTTTGGCTGTTTACCAAAATATGTTCAAGCAGGTAAAAGGTCTGTAGTTGAATCCAGGTGTGGCATTCACATTTGAAAGCAGTTGCTGTGAACCCACAACATGCGGTCAAAGGAGATCAATGCAAGTGAAACGGTACACTTCGGCTGAAGGAAAACCAGAGAGATAGCAGGAACATTAGGAGTGGCCAAATCAACGGTTTGGTACATTCTGAGAAAAAAAACAACGCACTGGAGCTCTGAAACACAAAAAGGCCTGGATGTCCATGGAAGACAAGTGTTGGAAGATCATAGTATCCTTTCCATGGGAAAGGGAAAAAAACCCTTCAACATCCAGCCAAGTGAAGAACACTCCAGGAGGTAGGCGTGTCATTATCAAAGTCTACCATGAAGAGACATCACAAGATCAAATACAGGAGGGTTCACGACAAAGTGCAAACCATTCATAAGCCTCAGAATAGAAAGGCCAGATTAGACTTGCCAAAAAACATCTAAAAAGCAAGCCCAGTTCTGGAACAGCATTCTTTGGAAAGATTAATCTAAAGATCAACCTATACCAGAACAACTGGAAACAAAAACATGAAGGCTTGGAACAGCTCATGATCCGAAGCATTCATCTGTGAAACACGGTCGAGGCAGTGTCATGGTATGAGCATGCATGGCTTCCAATGGAACTGGGTAATTGATGTAACAGAAGCAGCCGACTTAATTCTGAAGCGTATGGGGATATTGTCTGCTCCGATTCAGTGAAGTTGATTGGACAGCGTTTCACTTTACAGATGGACAGTGACCTAAAACATACTTTAAAAGCAACCCATGAGTTTAAGGCAAAGAAGTGGAATATTCTGCAAAGGCAGACAATCTGATCAACGCATTTCACTTGCTGTAGACCACTTAAGGCAGAAAGATCCATGAACAAACGGAAGATAGCTGCAGTAAAGGCCTGGCAAAGCATCAAAGGAAGAAACCCAGCGTTTAGTGATATCCATGCGTTCCAGACTGCAAGCAGTCATTGCCTGCAAAGTTAACATTTTGTTTTTGTGCAATTACCCATGAGCCGCTAAAGGGGGGACTGTATGAAAATGGTTGAAATTCCTAGACGTTTCATACGATATTTTTAACCCCTTGAATTAAAGCTGAAAGTCTACACTTCATTTGCATTTCGGTTGTATCGGTTCAAAATCATTGTGGTGACGCAGTGACAAAATTAAGAAAGTTGTCGGTGTCCAAATAGTTCCGGACCAAACTGTATGTTTGGTAAAAAGCCAACAGAGAGTGAACTTGAAGGAATTAAGTCTAAAAGTTGTTTATTTAGATCAATTCGGCGGCAGCTCCGTATTTTTGGAGGATACATAACGTTCAGCAGCGATAAAGTAGAGACCAAGCAAAACAATCACAATAGACAAACTTGTAATTACAATAATTAACTCACTTTGCGGATTTTTTCCGTGGAACTTCGCTACAAGCAGCTCATATTCTCACCTTTTTCTCCTCACGTGAAAATGCCACTTACTAATTCATGCGCATGACGAACAGTTACATCTTGTGTTTCCGGGTCATTGTTTACGTCAGGAACTTATTCTCCTGTGGAGTTTAACGGCGGTTGGCATTTAACGCTATTGGTGCATTACCGCCCACTACTGTAAAGGAGTGTGGGCCAGCTTCGGGTAGGACCTTAAATTCTCCCTGCCAACCCAGTTTCTCTAAGAAACACTGAGAGACACCTAACCACTGCACCCGAACACCCCTTCCCCAACATAGCTTCTACATTCATCACGTGCACCCCCCCTGCCCTCAAACCCTGTCGCAACTTCTCGCCTGCACTGTCACGGGACCTGAGGGACATTTTGTTGCGCATGCGTTTATCACCTGATCGTAATTCAGCACGTGGTTTGAGCATTACCGATTTCCTAAATTGTCATGCAATCTGCTCCTTCAGGCTGTGTGCTTATTATGCTTTTCTTTTGACGTTGAAAGTGATAGTTTAATTCTTCAGTTTGATGTTAAGTGCCTTCAAATGTTTGTAATGTACAATGTGATCTCTTATCCTGTTTGCAAATGCCTTATGAAATGTGATAATGTTACCAAAAGTTTTCAGCAAAACGTTTACCATTGGCGTCGTTAGGCCTGGCGTCCAGGGCTATAGCCCCGGAACTTATATGAATATTCCCGGATCTCAAATTGACCCCCAAAAATTACCTGCGGCCAGGGACCCAACAATTCCTGTAAAACACAAAAATGTACCGGATTCCGACATTCACTACCACCTTGTCCCAGTTTCCATCACAATAATAAAAAAAAGGCTACTAATAATACTGTAATGTTTCCACATACGAGCTGGCCCATTAGCGCCATCCACTCCACCAACCACAAACAATCATGATGGCCAACATGCGTGCATAAGCGCATATAAATGCGCGTGCATTACACAAGGGTCCACGTTTGGGGTTTGGAAATGTGGTCACAGTAAAGCTAGCTAGAACTACTACATTGCCCATTACCTATTTTAAACGTAAAATATAGTCATTCGTCGCTCTATTTTGATGAATTGTTTGTTTGCAACGACATTATTTTATTACAAAGTAAATGTTTAAGCTAAATTGTCCAAAACGTAATCTAGACACATTTCAATCGGGTAAATTTAGATATGGATTTCACCGATTTGTTCCGTTTTCAATCGAATATATACATCCCTGGAAAATTTAAATACAGTATAATTATTTTATTATCATTGTACAATACATGTTAAGTACCTACAGGTCCAAATCTATTAGTGTAATAATATTATTCTTATTGCTATTCTATATCAAGTGCGCGTGCTCATTGCTCTATCAGCTGATCGCTGTAAACAGAGTGGGTCACATGCTCACCGTCAGCGCTTCTCAACTGTCGTTCAATTTTGATGAAAGTGTTGAAAGAAGCGCTGCATGGTTGATATGTTTCAAAACAATTGATGCATTCTGACCCAACTGACTTGTGAATGTTGTATTTTAGTCAAATTGCATAACAACCATATACAGGAAGAGCTCCAAGGGCTTTAGAAAACCATATGCCGATTGTTGAAATATTCAGCAGCAGAACTATGCGAAAACAATCAGTCGGGTGAAGAACACTAGCGGAACGATTTACGGTCTGTCAATTTGTTTTCTATTAACTATTTCACGACCTTGATCGTGTGTAGGTAGAGTTTATCATGTTTTTGGTCTTACAGGAACCTATGTTATATTATGTATGCTACGTAAGTGTTCAGTAAACGAAACGTGTCACTCGAAATCTCTTTGCTGAGCGTTACAGTGGTAGTATTAGGCAAGAGGGGTGTGGTATGGCCAATGTATCATCGCTTAACGTTCTTGTGCACATGAATAATGCAGCTCTTTTTGCAGTGTTATTTTGTTCGTAAATGTATTAGTACTGTGTATTCTGACCATGTACAAAAAGTGTGATCTATAGTTTTTTGTTACACACACACATTTTTCATAAATACACGAATACGTATGCATATAGTGAAGATGAGAGTTAGACACTGACAAGTGTTCTTTTTGGCTCTGTACTACAGCTTTCTGGATTTGAAATTAAACCATGACTACAGTTTTAAAGTATAAACAATCAGGTTTAATTTAAAGTTAGTTATATCCAAAATCTGAATAATGTAAATCAACTCTGTTAGATGGTATTATTTGTCCCATCTGTCCATAATCTTTTTACTGAACTCTGCAGTCCATCCTGTTTTTGATGCAATTGGGTGTTTTTGCACATTGCAGTCCAGCCACTATGGTTTGGATGGTGAGATTTTCTGCAAAATTAGTGGCTGGCACATCCAGACACACTTCCTAAGAGTGTTCCTGTCCTTTTGGGCAAACTCGTTTTTATCTTTATTATAGGGAGCATTCTTTGGTGTATCATTGTAGAGGTATTTCTTGGTCTACACTCGCCGATTAGTTGAAAACATTCACACAAACATCGCCTGCCTTGTCAAGATATAATCTATTGGTTTAGGTCAACAGGGCTGTATAACGTACCTTGCATGTTTCATTTATTTTGTGTATATATATATATTTTTGGTTAACGGAATTTTGATCACAGCTGAACAACAAATCACTATAGTAAACTGGATTAGAATTAGTCTTAAGAATATCAAAAACAAAAAATGTAGTTTAATTGTTTTCCGGCCGTTACCAAGTAAAAGCTAGCAAGCTTTCCCATTTACAGTATAAACACATCCAATAGTACATGACATGCATATTTGTTACTTTACATGTCCAATTAAAAGTATTTTTGACATGCCAGATATAGTACTGTTATTGGACCAACACTCAGGAAAAGGCATTAGTTCGCTACAATGTTTAATGGACCAACTGCCGGAATTCCTTAAGATTGACAGTCATAGAATATAACAGGCTAACAAAGTAGCTGAGCCAACCAGTTGAATTTGTTCAAGTGGAGCAAGTCACGTTGAACAAAAGTTTACTAGCGAAATAGTTGTTGCTGAGTTCACTGACATTTCACCTACCACCTGAGTATTTTACCTGCCACCATCTGCTGTAGGGTATGCAGCTGATCAAAAGGAGCTATAGTAGAGAAAAAGTGCTAATAGACTGACTGATAGTCAAGAAGCTGTAATGGTGGTTGCATTATTATTTTGATTTTCTTTTAACAGTTTGAAAATGTATTTTAACAGTCCAAAAGTCATAGGTCCTTGTCCCGTCTATCTGTTTTATATATCATACATCTGTGATTTCATCAAACATTAAAGCAGCTATTCATCTAAAGGGAATTCTGTCAAAAGGTTGTATTACTGAGTGAGAGCTTCTCATAACCTCGCGGGTCAATCAAGGAAGTCACAAGATAGGCCATTGTTTTTTTTCTGTTGCTAGAATATTACTTAATGCCCACCAATAGTGAAGTTACGAAACCAGGGAATAACGACAAGAATAAACGGGACGTTCCTTATTTCCACTCTTAGCATTAAGAAGCTGATGCAAACCTGTTCGCATGTATCTACTGCATATACCTACTGCATTATGTTCATTGTGGATGCATGTCAAATTCATATATACAAAGTTCAGTGAAAAATGATTTGCTCTCCTTTTGATTCATATTTAGTGGACCCAGCCTTTACTTGAATTACCGGCATGAGTCTCTTTGAATATGTCTCTGCTAACTTTGCACTCTAATACTGCAATATTTGCCCATTCTTCCTTGCAGAATTGTTCAAGCTCAGATTAAAAATTGCATGGTGACTGCTAATGGACTGCACTCTTCAAGTCATTCGACATATTCACAATGGGATTTAGTTTGGGGTTCTGACTTGGCAACTCAAAGATATTTGCCTTCTTCACCTTCAGCCACTGTATTGTTGTTTGGAGGTTAGATTTGGGGTCATTGTGATGCTGAAAAGGGAACATCACCAATTCACAATTCCATTTTCAACTTCTTGGCTACAGGTTCTCCTCAAGTATCTGTCAGTTTCTTGTGCTTTACATTTTCCTTTCTCTTCTGACAAGTGTTCCAGTAACTACTGAAGAGAAACACCCCCACAACAGGATGATGCCACCACTTGCTTTACTGTAGTAATGGTGTTCATTGAGTGGAAAGATGTAATGGCATTTCAGGACTTTTCAGGAAAAAACTTAAATTAGATTCAACTTTGTCATTGAACAGTATGAGTACAGTACATTGAAATGCAGTTAGCATCCAATCAGAAGTGCAAATAGAAGTGGCCGAGAAAAGTACAAGTTTTTTGTAAAGTGTATGTTACAAGTAGAATTTATCGATGTGCACTGAAGTGCAAAGTGGCAATTCTAGATGAGCAATGAAGGCAATTAGGGGAAGGCAGAAAATGTACAAGTATTAAGTATATGTATGTGAAAGTGGTAATGAATAGTTGTGTGATTAGGCAAAGGCAAGTACAAATGTCAATACTGACTGTTCAATCTAGCAAGTTTGAAGGTGTAAGGTAGTGTGTGCAACTGAAATGCAACTTAGCAGCAATGAGGTTCCCGAGGTAGACGTGCATGTAACACCTGAAAAATGAAAAGCAAGTACAATGGGAATTCTAAATGTGTAGTGCAGGTAAATTGAAGGTGCAAGGTGGCATGTGCAACTGAAATGCAGGGATAGCTGCAATGAGGTTCCCGAGGTAAACAAGTAGTACAAAGGAGTAGTGTAACAAGGTCCCTGAGAGGCAGTTCTGAAAAGTGGGCGGGTGGGTATGGATAGTGATGGGATGGGTCACAGAGTTCAGCAGGGTTGCAATAGATTGGAAGAAACTTCCTGAGTCTGCTGGGGAGGGAACAAAGAGTCCTGATGGTAGGAGGTCTAACAGTTTGTGGCATGGGTGTTAAAGGTCTCTGATGATGCTGAGCACGCTACACAGACACCACTTGCGCTTATGGTCCACGATGGCTGAAAGCTGGGCACTAGAGATGTGCTGGGCGGTTTTCCTCACCTGTTGTAGGGCCTTCCGCTCAGCCACAGCGCATCCACCAAACCACACTGAGAAACAATTTTTCAAAATGTGCAGCGGTAGAAGTTTACGAGGATCTTTGAAGACCAGCGGGGCTTCTTCCGCCTCCTCATAAAGTGCAGGTGCTGCTGCACCTTTTTGACCAGGGTTGAGGGTCGAGGAGAGGTCCTTGGAGATGTGGAGACCCAGGAATTTAAAGCTGGACACATGCTCCACCTCTGTGCCGTCAATAAGAACTGGGGCGTGACTGCAGCCTTTAGACGTCTTGTAATCCACACTGAGCTCCTTGTCTTCTTTGCATTGAGGGCCAGGTTGTTGTCAGTTCACCATGCCGCCAAGCACTTGACCTCCCTGTAGGCTGACTCTTAATTGTCACTGATCAGGCTTACCACTGTGGTGTCGTCTGCGAACTTGACGTGGATGAAGAGGGCGTACAGGAGGGGGCTCAGCACGCAGCCTTGTGGAACCCCAGTGTTCAGGATCAGGGTGGAGGTAGTGAAGATGTCTAACCTGACAGAATGGGGTCTGTTGGTTAGGAAGTCAAATGTCATGTTGCTGAGAGAGGGGCTGATCCCCAGGTCATGGAGTTTGTTAACCAGCCTACAGGTTATGGCTGTGTTGAATTCTGAGTCTAAAGTCTATAAAAATCATTCTCACATAAGTGTTGGTTTTGCCCACTGTGTGTCAGGGCAGGGTGTAGAGCCATGGAGATGGCGTTAAGACTGCCACAATAGTTGCGGACTTGAAGCATGTTGGAGCCACCACCAAGTGATGGGTTGAAAATGTCAGTAAAGACCTTGGCCAGCTGCCCAGCACATGCTCTGAACATGCGCCCAGGGATGCCACCAGGACCTTCAGCCTTGGGTTCAATCACCCTGCTCTATGCAGACAACATATCTGCAGTGGATAGTCTGGGGGGGTCGTCTGAGGGGAGTTCAGCTTTAATGGCTAGCTCTTATCAAAGTGGGCATAGAACCTGTTTTAACTTGTTTTAACGTTGCTGGCTGTGGAATTGTTTTACGGCCGGTAACATGTGATGGCTAGGATGACCTGCCACATGTGCGGGGTTCGGAGTTGTTATTGAAGTGCTCCTCGATCTGCAGTCTGGTCATTTTTAGCCATCTTGTTGCCCCTTTTCAGGTTGGCCCTGGGTGAGCTGAAGGGTTCTGCATAGCTGGATCTGAAAGCAGCGTTGCTTGCCTTTAGCAGTTGTTGGTCCTCTATGTTTGTCCTTTGCTTCTGGTTGGGGAAGGTCTTTGTTTATGGGTGGTTACATTGTTGGTACAGATGTTGATGTAGTCCAGAACAGAAGAAGCATATGTTTCAATGTCCGTATGGGAGTCAATGGTGGCTTTAGTGGCAAACAAACTCCAGTGTTGAAACTGGTGCTGTAGCAGTGAGTCTGACCCCTCTGGCCACACTTTGACTGTCCTCACTGATGTTTTCACACATTTTATGAGGGTTAAACACTTCAGGAGTAGGAACAGTCAAAGATGATCTTACTGTCGGGGGAGAGGAATGGCTTTGTAAGCCTCTAGAATGTTTGTATACACATGGTCTAGTGTATTATCCTCTGGTGGGGCAGGAGCCATTTTGGTGGAATATGGGAAAAACCCAGGTGTTCCGTTTGCTGTTTGCTATTAAGAGCCTGCAGTTCTTTTATTGCTAGTGTAGCATTAGCGTCTGTGGGTATGTAGACTGCAATAACAACAATAGATGTCAACTCCATAGGCAAGTGAAAAGACCTGTATGTAATCAGGTACTCCAGATTGGTTAGGCAGTGACTCCAGATAAAGTTTGTTTTTATGTAAATGCACAGCTCATTTTCTCTGTTCTTGCCTCTACCATCTAATTAGCTCTGTAGACACCATGCCCTTCCAGCTCAATGACGTTGTCGGGTATGTTGTTGTCAAGACATGTTTCTGAGAAAATCATGACACTGCAATCCATAATCAATTTTTGTGAAATGATTCTCAGTTGTATTTTGTCCATCTTGTTTGCCAGTGAGGATATGTTTTTTCTGGTATTTTCCTGCACAAATTATAACGTTTTGGAGGTAAACTTTTCATGGACAATCTAATATAGTATTTGTGAGGTACACTCTGGCGTTATTTACAAAATACTATATATATGTTTGTATATATAGCTTCATTAAGAAGTTATTGAGGAATATACAGCAAAATAATAAACATTTTCAGACTTCCAGTTGTTTCTTCTAAGTTTGCGTACGGCAAAAATTATACAGGAGTTGAAAATATTGACCGCATGTGGCATCCGGAATGCAACGCAGACCACTACGACATTTCCAATGCATTGTTTCGGATTGCTTCATTGACAATTAATGACTTCCGATGCAACGCAACGAGATTGATGTATCTGGTGGACATGAGGCATTATGCCGCTGACTGACTAATATAGCAACACTAGCTTTATCTACAGTTGCTGTTTGTGATCAGCCAAACATGATTTTGTAGCTATCACAGTTGTGTTTGAGAATAGCAATTTAGCAAGTTTGTATGAAGACAATTCTGGCAAAATCATTATCTACCAATCCTAGTAAATGGCAATAGAAATGCTAAAACAAATGAAAATGCTGATGGTCAAGCCAGTGTTAGGCAATGGGCATCCAGAGCTTCAGTCCAGTTCTTTTGGAGTAGCCCTGGGTATTTGATCCAATTCCCCAAAATTAAGATGAACATGTCAGATTTCTTTTTTACATTAACACAGCTGGAATGGGCTTAAGAAACAAGCACAGGCGTGCACGCATTGTCACAATTTTCAGGGATTGTATCTCATTAAACAGTGTATAACTTTTCCAGCAACATAGCACCCTTGTTTTAACATTGTGACTTCTGAATGAAGCAAATTGGCATACCATGTAGCAGTGAATACAAATATAAAAATCTCTTTCAGAATCACAACATGGGTCCCTGCCTCAGCCAGGTGTACAGAGCTTTAGTTTAATTGCTTTTAAATTTGTTACACTTACGTACAATGCTGAAGCAAACAGGAGCTAAAGGCTGACTCATCCTCATCGTTTCCACCAATAGTACTATAAAATGTTATGTTTCCCAGGTGAATTCAGTTTGGATAATTCACATATGTTTTCTCATTCTATTCTAGTTCAGTTACTGATGGAGGATCTGGATCCAGAGGAGCAGTTTTTACATCATGCCAGGAATGGTGACCTTCCTGGCATACAGAAGCTTCTAATGTCCAAGATTAAAGATGCTGCCAAAATCAACATCAACTGCAAAGGTAAAAAGCTGCTGGGGTGTAATTTGAAAAAAAAGCTCTTTATACAATTTTGATCCAGGAAAAACAGATTACCAATGATTTCAATCTAAATACAATATTCTAGGTAAGAGTAAGTCTAACCTAGGCTGGACGCCTCTTCATCTGGCCTGTTACTTCGGACATAGAGCTGTGGTGGAGGAATTACTTAAGGTATACTAAAAAGTGTGTGTTTTTAATTAGAGATGAAGGATGAGATGGAAAGATTATTGTTTTTACTTTGTAAAAGAGTTTTCAGACAATGCATGATATTCTGTGCAGGCAGGAGCGGATGTTAACTTGTCTAATAATGTTGGAGACACACCACTGCACAAAGCTGCCTTTACTGGAAGAAAGGTACCTAATTCAAAATGTTATTGGCTCCACTGTCCTAGATTTAGATTTCCGCTGCTGTGTGCTTGTGCTAGTAAATTGGGGAGCACGCTGCACTGTAAACAAAAATCGCTTAGCTTGTTCGTCTTTCTTTTAAACAACTGTGTCTTAAACAAAAAATACCACTAAGTATTACTTACTAAGTATAATTGCTACCAATATGGAGAGGGAGAGATTAGACGTATTATGGACTACTACAGTACCGACACAGTGTTTCCCCTACCCTTTTTCCCAAATGTGTGGTGGGGCTACGGACCATCATGCCAGCATCACCAACACACAAGGCTGAAACGTCCTCCCTGTACACCAGTCTTTTGCTTGTCAACTTTATTTTCTTAACATTCCCATCTTAACACTATTCCTTAATTTCCTCCAGAGCTGTATTTGTAACTTTAAAAACTCCTCAGTGTTTCGTACAATATGTTAACTGCGACACCATTTTTTTCCTCAGTTTTCCCCACCTTTATAATATTCTTTAACTTAAGTAAAGTACTGTTTAATATTTAGTGATATTTTTTCCTTTATATTTTTCTCACGTAGTTCTTCCTTTGGAAAGTTATATACTACGCACTGTATAGACACATATTTACTTTTATTTAGAATGCAGATTATAAAAACTGGAGATTTTATTGTTGCTGCAGAATCTCTGTTTCCAGCATGGCACTAATCTATTGTAGCCAATTGCAGCTATCGAGTTGTGACTGTTAGTTAGCTAGATTGTTTCTTACCTTTTGGCTGTCGCTTAGACAATGGCTACCTTCTTTACATCAATGTCAAAGCCACTTACTGACTGTTGAACACAAACGTGCATGCACAGACACAGCCATTTACTTTTTTTGATCTCACTCACTCCAAGGTTTGATACCCCAAATTTCTCGTGCAAGACGTTGCTCTGGGCTGATGCTCGTACGATAGTATTATTCATGTGATAGTAAACTACGCTCAGCTTAGAAAAAAAATTGTCATAAAAATATTCAGTTTTTCTGGGGTGGCGCATCACATTTCAGTAGCTACCGCTGTTATTGCAGTAAGAGGGAAACACAGAGACATAATGTTTTATGTATACCCACCCTACCTTGTTACCCTCTGTATTCCCACCCTAACGCATTAAGAAGAAAGAAATTACACAAATTAACTGTTAACAAGGCACACCTAAAAATTGGAAAGCATTCCAGCTCTCAATGCTGTCATCAATAAATATATTTTAATTTATTGCATATTATATAACACTTTGTTTACTGCCTGATTCCATGTGGTATTTCATTGTTTTGATGTATTCACTATTATTCTGAACTGTGGAAAATGCTGAATCTAAAGAAATTCCCATGAATGTGTAGGTGTTTCCAAACTAAGTCTAGTTAAACTGTATAGTGTGATTCAGTTTCGCTCAGTGTTGACGCTGTTAAATGAGGAGAAAAAACTTTTGTGAGCATTTTGCCTCATAGTGGCCATATTGGTGTAACCATAAAAAAATTTTGCCCAGCCCAAGCCCATGAAAAATACCCGAATTGTGTAGGAAACACCCCATTTAGCAACAGTGAATTTGGAAAAAGTTTCCTCCTACCGTAATTTTTGCTGGTGTTTCGCTGGTACTTTGTATATTAGCGCAAAATCATGTTTTACCATGCAAACACACAGGCGGTGCGAGATTTTGGGAAGGCTATTGCCTTTGAAATTTGAATGCAGGAAAAACCCTGTGTATAAAGAGATAAAATGTCACCCGCCAAACTGGCTAGTAAGAGTGCGTTACACGCCACAGCCCAATTCTACACGCATTTGGCGGGTGGGCGGGTGCCTATGTCAAGCCCTGGTGTGCACACTGGTGAAACCTTTTAGTGCTGCTTGCAACTTTAATTGTGAGTGCTTTTCTTAATGTGTATTTCATATCTGAGTATTTGTATTGCTGTAATACATGTCTCAACTTGTAAGAGAGGCCTACGTCTCAGCTTGATTTTTCTGTATGAAGGTTAAATAAAATCATATATCAATTAGGAAGTTGTCATGTTGCTGCTACGCTATGATGCCTGTGCCACTGTGATCAATGGAACTGCACAGATTCCTAAAGATGTCACTCAAAATGAGGAGATAAAAAGCATGCTGGAAGGTAAGAGATCCATAACACATTAGTAACAGTGTAATGTCCACAACATATTCATAATGATTTTACATCAAATTTTTTGGATAGCTTAAAAAAAAACGAAGTCAGTGTTTTTCAGCACATGAAGATCTGAATATTCACATCCATTATCCATTATCTGTAATCCATTATCTATTCAGCGGCAGAGAGGACAGAGGAGAGGAAACTAGAAGAAGAACTTTTGGAAGCAGCAAGGGAGGGAGATCTTTCTACCATTTCACAACTGGTGAGAGCTTGGCTGCAATACAAATTATGTATTGTCGCAATGCGTATGCTAAATAAGTATGAAATACTATGTGCTAAAGTAAAGCATTTATTCCCACACATTACTGCTACATTCATACTACCCACTAGAATTTAGTAAAAATCACTAGGTCCATTGCACAAAATAAATATATCGGCTAGCTTGCCACGGTTCCCTGCGTGTATCCTTCACATATAATAAGACTGCATGTAGAACATGGCATGATCAAATAGGTAATGTTTAGGCTTTACCAGTTTTCTCTGTGTGTTATTAGAATTATTTACCCAACTCTCTTTTTCACTTTTTTTTTAGCTTAACAGGAAAAAGCCTCCCGACATTAATTGTTGTGACCTCTTGGGAAACACCCCACTACACTGTGCTGCCTACCGGGGTCAGAAGCTATGTGCCCTCAAACTTCTGAAAAAGGGTGCCAGAAACAACATCAAGAACAAAAATGGTAAAGACGGGCTCACAATTAGACCTTTGTTTTTGTCACGTCCTGGCTATCCCCCTAGCCATCTTTGCGCTGGCTG
Source organism: Esox niger (assembly GCA_016801105.1). Taxonomy (NCBI): domain Eukaryota; kingdom Metazoa; phylum Chordata; class Actinopteri; order Esociformes; family Esocidae; genus Esox; species Esox niger. The sequence continues at coordinate 21,338 of JACXGJ010000571.1, read as the reverse complement.
GGGCCATAGTCAGGACATGGCCAGAAGAGGTGCCTCTAGGCACCTCTATGTGCTTTGGTCTCCCCAATTGGAGGCAGGTGTTCGTTATTGCCTCCAATTGGGGAACCTATTTATGTTGAATGTTTGCCCACAGTAGTTTATTTTGGTTGTTAGCCGTAGGCTATAATACCCAGTCATATTATCTGCTTTAAGTTTGTAAGTTTGTTTCTTTCGTTACTTCATTAAACATGGATTACTCCAACCGCCGTTCTGCCTCTGCCAATCTGTCCTTACACCAGAGATATGACAGTTTTCTCTTAAACTACGTTATATTTGTTTTAACTTAGCACCCTCCACAATTATTAGACCCATTAGGAAAGATGAGCAATGAAAAAAAAAAAAATCTGAACATCGATGATACAATTGGCAATTTTGAAATACTGTATGGTGGTTTGTAACACATTACAAGTAACACAAATGAATGCAAGTATTTTTGTTTTACTTCTCTTTCTGTATGCTGTATTTTTATTCTTTACTCAAGTACATTATTGAGAAAGGAACATACACTTAACAGCACAAGTGTTGGGAATGGTGCAGTGTCAGAATTGGCAACAAATTGAACTACTCAGCCAAGAAAGAAAAGAAACATCAGCTTTTACAAATTAGACGAGCAAAAGCAAAATTGTAAGTGAACAAGTAAAATTGTGGCCATCCAACCAACTTGAACATCCTGGGGCACAAATGCCAACAATACTGGACCAAAATCTCTTTAAATCTTTATAAATCTGGTACCAAAATACTTAGCTGTATTTGGAGGTTGAATACTTAAGCAGGCAACATATTTGAGTTTTTTCCATTTTTATTCCCGACATTAACATAACTTCACCATGTTTATAGATGAGAAGAGAATTTGGCATTTATTTTCGTAGTATTGGGGGACACCTTCAGTTCTTGTATACACATGAATTTGATATACGAATTAAATAAGATGGCTATGGCTGCCAGTAATTGTTATAAAATATACTTTGGGTGTGATGTCATGCTGATGAACAACAATTACTTTTTTATTGACTTTGTGCTCTTCTTTGCCATGGCATCCAATAACTGTGGAGGGCACCAAGTGCCCGGGGTCTACATGATAATTACTTGAAATAATCAATATATTTCTTTAACTTGTGCACAGATCAGACTGTGTTTGACCTTGCCAACAACACAGAGATGAAGCAAATCCTGGAAAGCAATAAAGTAGGTGCTTTTTTATGTAATGGGTATTCCAAAATTATTTTATGAGAAAACATTTGTAATGGTTGCTGTCTCCAATCTGTTTTTCAAAGGGTATGACTCACCATGTCCAGATGTTTGAAGGAGCCCTTTGGAAGGTAAGGTATTTTATTTCAATTATTCAGAACCCTGACATATTCTTTCATTTTACTTGAATTTGCAATACTTCATTGAAATATTGCCTTGTTTAATATTTTAATATTATATATTTTAAAATGAATGAAAATGTATTATTGTAAGATGACATTGGTTTAATGTTGGGAAATATTTGTAAATGTAGAAAACTGAAATACTGTATGTTGCTTGCTTAACTATTCAACCCCTATACATTGTTGATCAGTAGAGCCAACTTTTACTTCAGTAACAGTTTAGTATTTTGGTAATTAGATTAGATTGAACTTTGTTATTGAAAAGTACAAGTACAGTACAATGAAAACAGTTGGCATCTAACCAGAAGTGCAAATAAATGGCAGAAAATGTACAAGTGTTACGCATATGTTTATTACAAGAGGAATATGCAAATGTGCAATGAAGGAAAATGCAGTGCAAGTGGCAATATTAAATATGCAATTAAGGCAAATGGAGGAGGGCAGAATGTCTACAAGTATCAGGTATAATGTATGTTACGAGTGGAAAATAGTTGTTTGGGAACCAATGGCAGTGTCCGAGTAATAAACGGGAGTAGTGCAACAAGGAACTGAGAAGCGGGGGGGTATGGTATGTGATTGGTCACAGAGTTCTCTAGGTCACAGAGTTCTGGAGGGTTACAGTGAATGGGAAGAAACTGATCCTGAGCCTGCTGGTGTGGGACTGAAGAGACCTTTAATGCCTGTCTGATGGTAGTACTGTATGTATGTGCTTCGTCCACAGTTTCAAATTGATTTTGTCCTGTTCTTTTTGGCTTATTTGCTCGAGATTGGTCAGGTTGTTTGTTGTTTAGCTCAAAATGTTCTGCCTTGGTCTCATCTGACAAGAAAACCTTTTTCCACACTGCACTAATTGCTTCTTTCTTGCCACCATATACAGTACAGGACAGTTTCATGGAGAGCTCTTGATATGACTGACCATATACCATCCTTCTCCCAGTCCAAGCAAAGTGATTGTTGGTGTGTCTTTTGCATGTTTTAGCCCTGAGTTCTGTGGGAGAGCTTTTTGTAGACTGTGTCTGAATGATGCAGCTTTCAGTTTCTGATTTTTTTTATCAAACTTTCATCAGATTCAGAGCCTGACCAATGTTCCTTCAAGAGAAGACATTTTCTTTCAGTAAATGTGACCTCAACGGTTAATGGTGTGGTTACTGTGAACTTGTTAGGGCAGTTTCTCTAGTCTTTGTAAACGGGAAGCTTCCTCATGACATCAGTCAAGTACATACTCACCAAGTTCTTTCCGCTTCTTGCTACACTGCTCGCTCAACCAGGAAATGTTTTGTCAGTACCCATGTGCTGGGGATAAACACTTCTTGACAAACAACCAAGACTGAGCACTGAAGTGCTACGATTAGAGGGGACGCTGTCCGGCACATCAGCACGTACAACATCCACCTGGGCAGCAGTCAGCCAATTTGTCCCACGCTCTGCTGGAACCTCAGGCATTATCAATGCAACAGAATCAGGATTTGATAACCCGGCCACTTTGATGCAGCTGTATCTTTTTAAATAATGAATTGATAAAGGACTTTTTCAAAAGAAACTGATACAACTTCCATTTACAACTTCAGCACCACTATCCCAAAAGTATAAACAGCCTGTAACTAATCAAAACTATACAGCTCTCAATAAATGCAGAAGTAACCCAAACTGCTGTATAGGCAATATGGGAAAAATATGTAAGGAGCCTTGCAGGCCATTCCAAAACTGGTAGGCATTAAAACTAAAGGTGCATTTTGCTTTTGCTCTGTTAAGACTCATCGTTTACAGATTATTCCAGTATTTTCCCTAAGATTTTCCTAAAAATACAACATCTTCTTAACACATTCTAGAACAGGCTAATTACAATTTTAACAGTAGTATCTGGAAGCACTGATTTGTACTGTCTGTTCATGAGGTACCACAAGGTCCAGCATATCTTGCTTCCACTACCTCAAGTTTTTGTGTAGAGTACTTGTTCAGAAAGGACAGATGGTTGTTAAACAGGCATGAGGTAAACAGTGAAAAGTTAATTTGTTCTTTGATAACAACATTTTAATTTGCAGGTGACATATAAACACATTCTAACTATCCTGACAATTTTTCCAGAGTTCAAGGTTTTTTGGTTGGCGTTACTACTGGGTCGTCCTCCAAGATGGGGTTCTCTCCTGGTTCTCAAAACAGTAGGTGCTCTATTGGTCCATTACTGTTTAAATTAGGCCTAATTGTAGAAAAAAGCATTCCTGAAAGATGTGCATAATATATATTTTAGAGAGCAACTCTATATTTTACAATTATAACTCATAGAAAGACAACATTGCTCTTGCTGTTCCTTGTCCACCCGCATCTGCCTGCCCTTTTCTGTTTTGTGCTAGAGACGCAACAATGGCCATTTTACCTGACGTTCTATGACCGGTACAATGATTTGAACAGCAGATGTGAGTCTATTTAGATTCCACTGCTCAAGAACACAGAGGACCCACACTAGATTCTTACACTGGAGTTCTCTTCAATCAGTATTGCATAGAAACTATTCTGAATTTATATCTGCAAACAGAATTTAGAAATCTCTTACGCATATGAAAAGTGTGATAAATCAAACAATCCTGTGTGATTTATCAAGCTATCTCTTAATAATGTTTGTATATCACAACCCTGTTTCCAAAAAGTTGGGATGCTGCATAAAATGCTAATATATTTGCATATAATGCAAATATAAGCAGAATATATATAAGCAGTATTATGTATGTATGTATGTGATAATAGTATAAAGACAACATAACACATGTTTAAATGTTATTCATTTGAGAAACATACATGCCCATTTTGAATTTTATACAAACGACATGTTGCAAAAAAGTTGGGACAGGGGCGTGGTTACCACTGTGTTGCATCACCTCTTCTTTTAACCATACTCTGTAAGCATTTGGGATCTAAGGAAATTAACTTTTCACTAGTTTTGAAAGTGAAATGTTTTCCCATTCTTGCTAGATATAGGATTTCAGCTGCTCAAAAGGTCAGGATCTCCTTTGTTGTAATTTTTTGTTTCATAATGCGCCAATTGTTTTCAATGGGTGACAGGTCTGGATGGGCAGGCAGGCCAGTTTAGCACCTGGACTCTTACTACAGAGCCATGCTGTTCTAATACCTGCAGAATGTGGTTTGGCATTGTCTTTCTGAAATAATGGTTTTCATGAAGTGTTCTTGAGCCCATGCAGTGATTTCCACTACGGAATCATATCTGTTTTTAATGCTGTGCTGTCTGAGGGCCTGAAGATCACTGCCATCCAATATTATTTTTTGACCTTGTCAATTGCATACATTGTATTCTTTAAACCTTTTTATTATATTTTGTACTGTAGATGAGATCCCCATACTCTCTGCAATTTTATGTTGAGAAGGGTTTATTAAATTGTTAAACTGTTGCACTACTTGTCTTTCCTAGGTGTTTAATGTTATTGATCTTCTGTAGCAGGCCCTACAGTTGGGCTCAGAAGTTGGCATACCCTGGCAGAAATTCTGACATTTTGGAATTGATTTTGAAAATATTACTGATCATGCCAACAAAACAGTCTGTTATTTAAGGATAGTGATCATATGAAGCCATTTATTATCACATGGTTGTTTAGCTCTTTTTTAAATCACTCACACCTGTTGCTTTTTAAATTGCAATTAGTGTCTCTGTATGAATAGTCAATTAGTTTGTTAGCTCTCATGTGGATGCACTGAGCCAGCTAGTGCATCCATGTGAGATCTCTTGATTACAAGCCATGGTCAGGTAGACCAAGAAATATTTCCGCCAAAACTGCCAAAAGAATTGTTCAGTATACAAATCCTGTGATCATTGAGCCACTCTGGCAAGATATCAAACGTGTGGTTCATGCAAGATGACCAAAGACTTTGCATGACCTGGAGGCCTTTTGCCAAGACGATTGGGCAGCTATACCGACTGTTAGAATTCGGGGCGTCATTACCAACTATTACAAAAGACTCCATGCTGTCATTGATGCTAAAGGGGGCAATACACAGTATTTAGACGGTTTGATTTACAAATGAAGTGGAAGGCTGATATATTCACTTAGTTTAACTGATCTTGATTTGGTGCTTACCCCTTAACATTTTTAGGGACCACTGATATCACTTAACAGCAGTTTCATCTCACGTAATTGGTCAGATGCTCATTGTGTGTACACATGGTCATAGCTGTAAATACATTTACAATAACGTTCACATTGATAAATCTCAAACAATTTATTTTAGGCCTGGTTTGTGCACAGATTTGTGCTTGGACATGATTGATAAATGATCCCATGCTGTCTGTCTGCATTTAAGGTCAGATGCAGCTGCCAGTGTTCGAAGACAAGGCTGTAAGCCCCTGACCCAAGCCCATTGTTTGGTAGGCCAAGATTGTTCTTTAAACAAGGTTAATATTATGATAGTATTTACCAGAATATTAGGGTAGAATATGAAAGATTGTGCTGTTTTTCATTTTTAGATCAAAGCCAGAGACCACTGTTTTTTCACCCTCAAATGCTTTGATGACAGTGTGCATCATTTCAAAGTGTCACCCACGAATGACCCCGAGGCAACAAGAAAAGTATGTTGTTTGTCTTGCTCTATTAACTATTTATGCATGCCGCCAATATTCTTTTTCATAGTTCCCCCCCCCCCGTTTGCATGATTGCAAAAGCATAGGAACTTAAAAATAACACAAGAAATTATGTCTTGTGTTCAACTGTGTTCAAAAGAGCAGAACTTGAGTTGGCACATTATAGTACAGTGCAGTACATGGTGTATGTTTCCGATGGATGTGTGTCTGTTCTGTCGTACAGAGGTGGCTGGATGCTATTGAGGAACACTCTGCTTACAGCACGCACTACTGCTCTCAGGAACAGAGCAGTGAGGAGGATGAGGAAGAAGTCATGAGTGTGGGAGAGCTGACGGAATCATTGCAGGTGATTGAATACCCATGAAATTGGCATTAGTAATAGGATCTCGCCTGACATACCAGTCTCCAACCACTGTATGTCCATCTGTTGTCTCTCACCATTCATCCCCATCCCTTTTTTATTGTCAAAACAAAATGTGTCCTTGTGCAATAGATTTAGTTTATTCTCATTCTTGTAGTCCATTAGTATTTGGGACGTTACAGATGTTTTGTTGTTTTGGCTCTGTACTCCAGCTATAAAGCTGTTATAGTTAGTACTGAAACCAAGTACTAACTATAACCGCTTTATTTTTGTTCAATTTCCTTTGGTCCCCTCAAATGAGGTGGGGGACTATGTATTAAGAACAGTAACTCCTACACTTTTTATGCATGTAATTACCTTCAAATACAGGTACAAATTTACACTCAAATCCAATGTGCTTGAGTAAAGAGCCTGCGTTTGTCACTTTACAAATACCTATTAACTCCAATGTAATCAGGAATATTAAGATTGTCTTGTTTCTGTCTCTTTCTGTCTCACAACTGGCCTGCTGGACAGTCCGCTGAAGCTTGTCATCAAAAACTGGAAAAGGAGGTTTCCTCACTCCTCTCCTTAGTGAAGGAAGAAGGAAGTCTTGCAGACAGTAAAGCCTTATATTTCATATGAACTCCTTTTTGACAGATATCTTGTACTATATCTTCGGTGTGTACATTTTGAATTGGGATTGCACAATAAAAATTGTGCCTTAACTTCATTGACCTATATCTAGTGTAGGACCAGGATGGAGTAATTGTGCCCTGAATTTAGTGGTAATAATTATGCTAAGATTAAACATTTACTGTTCTCATAGTACCACTAAAATGCCCGATCTTGTTTATTTCAGAGCTACCTCCCGTAATGCTGCAGAAGATGAGAGTGGTGTGTGAGCTGTCCAGTGAGACATGCTTGAATCTCAATCACTGCCTAAGCCTCTTCTCCAGACAGGATGGGGTGAGTGACTTGGCTTCTGTGTCAACTTGCCTGCTCTGACGATAGTAGTAAAAACTGAGATACACGCAGTTTGTGTGTTTCTCAGACTGTAGCACAGACTGTGCTTTTGGCTGGTATGGGATTCATCTGATTGCAGACACCTGTTACAGTGAGTTACAAGCTCTTTCCCTCAGTAGATCCAATCCAGACTTCTTCCCTGAATTTAATCGCGGCCTTAGACTTTTTTGATAAAACCAACAACCTCTGCCTTGGTCTTAACTCTCTGGGGCTAATTTCTGCTTCTGTATTCAGTAGATCTTGAGTTCTTCTCTAAAATCTATTGAACCAATGGAGGTTGTATGTCTTGTACTCTGTATGTGTACTGCATAATTACCGAGTTGAAACTTAAAAGTTTCTGTTAGTGCGACTAGCTTTCTGTGTGCCTTGCTAAACCAGCTCCTTTCTATATTCCCAAGCTTGTTGCTTTTTGTTTGCTATCTAAAGCTTGTTATGTCAAATGTATAAAATATAATTTCATATTAAGTACTTATTGTTTGATATTGAGTGCTTATTGGTCTATCAGGAACCTACTGTTCAATACCTTTTGATGTCTAGAGCAGGGGTTCTCAACTCGGAGCCTGGGGACCCAGACTACTGCTTCTATCCTACCTGAGAATTGATTGCTTTCACCTGCTGTCCCAGGTCTAAATTAGTCAATATATAGAGGGCTAGAATGAAATCCAGCAGTACTTTGGGTCCCAAGGCCTGGAGTTGAAAACCACTGGTCTAGAGCATATTGTTTGATATCTAGACCTTTTTGTTTGATGTATAGAACTTAATATTTGATGCACATTGTTTGATATCCATACCTTGTTAATTTGAATTTAATTGCTAGAGCTTGTTGTTTAATAGCTAGTTGTTTATTGGGTATCTAGAGTAGGAGAAACATTTTTAACATTTCTTCCCTGAGGCTTACTAGTCATTGGTTGAAATAAACTAGTTTTTACTTTGTAGCTATTCAAATGCTTACTGTAACTTTTTTGTTTTAGTAGAATAAAACTGTAGTTTATAAACTTCAGTAGCTTGAGAGACTCATATTCAGAGTTGCAGTTGGTATAGAATGAATATAATGTGCCATTCCAATGCTAAGTAATACAGAATATTAAATGTACTTGCACATCTTCACCTGTGGTTCCTATGGTCAGGTATCAGTGATCCACTGCCTGAAGGAGCTGTTCATATTCAGTTGAGTTTGTGTACCATTTTTGGTATAATGGTGTTGACAGCATGATCAGATTGGTCCTACTGACAGCCCCTAGTGACAGCCTTCTATTTGTTACTGTTAATAAATCCATTACATTCCAGCTGTTGGTCATTTACTCTGAATGAAATGCAGTTTCTATGGATCTCAGTAGAGGTCAAGACAGGACTTGCAGAAAACAAGCATTCATAAGAGTCATCTTGGTGTTTGTCTATGTTATATTTAATTGCTGTTGTTAAATTGGATGATCCAATCACATTTAGAAGTCTGCTTCTGCTCCTACCATCTATTCCCAGCCTTGGTTACAGCTGAGCTATACTGTAGTTCACTGTGCTGCCCCATTATGACTTTGAGTTGCCTTTAACAGAAACCCTCCCCTTGCTCTCTCTTGAAAGCGGAAGCGCTTGTAAAGTACCAGCTTATTCACAGTGTTTCAATAAATCCACAAAATGCAGCTTTTGGAATGTAGATGGTGTGAAGGTATAGATTGTATACATTTCCACAGAAAATCCAGTAGCCAGTTGGTCTAACTGGTAATTTCCTCTCCCATTGTTGTCATCTGATATATTCTGTGGCACGGGGATCATGTTCTCTGAACAGCAATTTGAGAGGGCATGTTAAAGGCACCTGTCCACTGTAGCCGAAGGTGTCTTATTCCTCTCAGCACTTATTCACTTTTTGCTTCAGTGTGATATCTCTGCTGATTTGAACATAGTAACGAAGGGATCAGTCAGTATGCTGCTGGTCGAGTGCACAGACACAACACACAGCAAAGATCCTATAGCCGTACAGAGAGATCTCTTCTGATACATTTTATGCAATGTATACTTTTACTTGCTTTTCACTTTTCAGAGATCTTAGATCTTCTCTGTAGGCCATGTACTTATGTTTAAGAATGATTCATTCTAGTTTGTGTGCATCTTGTTTTGTTGTGTGTGTTTGGGGCTCAGGTGCGTAGTCTGAAATTGGAGCAGGAGGTGGAGAAGACTAAAATCCTGTCTGAAGCTCTACAAACTCTGGCTACAGAACACCACGATCTAGAACAGTCCATTGTCAAGGGCTCCTCTCCGCGAAGCGCTCTCAGTGAGGACGAGTTCTACGATGCTGTCTCCGGTGTGTGTGCTTGATATCCTGTGACCGTCTTACCTGTTTGACAGTGTGATTTTTCTTTAGCTGTTTCTGTATTGTATTGTGTTTATATGTGCTAATTTAATTTCTTGTTAAATGTGCACCAATTTGAATTACAGTTTGTCCATGCCTAAAAAATATGATTTTGCTTAAAAATGCTTATCCAAGTATTTCTGTTTTTTTAAAAGGCTGACTACAATAATGGTTATAAAGATTTGTTAATGATGATTAACTAATGCCTTTACCATTCAGATGTTAGTTCAGGGCTGTTTAAATGCAACCCTATCCACAGATCAGGTTTCTCCCATCAGGACTTTTGTGAGGCTCAGGGAACGGTATCAGTAGCTGACAGCAACCCAGTTATTCATAGCACTGTCATTCATATATCCAGTCCCTACTTCTTACTTTTCTTCTCAGACTCCGAGTCTGAGCACTCATTGAGCGGCTTTGAGACGGTGGCCAGCCATTCGTTCGACGACGAGGACGACGAGATAGACTCAGCTCAGTTTAGCTGCAGGGCCTGCAGCCCCAACAACATGTCTCAAGAGGATCACCATGGCAATGAGGAGGAGTCACCACCCAATGGGATTGTGAAGCACAGGTAAGATGAGCTGGGTAAAATCATCATATGCAGTAAGTGTTTTTAATCTTTGAACATTTTGTTTTTGTTTGAACCTTCAGTGAGACAGAATATCTCATTGGTATGACACATTTCAGTATGTCAAACCACTTTCAACAGGTGCTATTAGGGCCAGATTGAAGAACGAGCTAGGTATTGACATTTCCATAAAAATCTGACATGATTTGTCTTGATTTCAGCCTTTAAAAAAAGCAGCATTTTCAATAAGGTTGGGTATGCTTTGATATCCACTGTATATAATGTACCTGCAATATATTACAAATTCACTCATGGTACTAAATTGCTGGTGCATAAAATCAATTTTTGTTAGGTTAATTAGTTTTTGTCCATTTTTGTAAGAAACACAAAAAGAATATTTGCATAAGTATTCAGCCCCTGTGCTGTGAAACCTCCTAGTGCATACCGATGAAATAAACTATTGCCTTTACCCTCAGCCTGTGTGAACTAAGGAACTGAACATCTAGAATTTCTACATAAAACCGGGATTGTTAAAGGATCATTGGCTGGGCTGTGTGTCGGAAGGAAACATAGAGAATTTTTAAGAACGTTGACGTAAAGTAAAGCTATTGCATAGAGTAGGAAAAAGGTTCAAAATGATAGCAACAGAGATGCCAAAAATCACTTTGAAGGAGCTACAGAGTTCAGTTGCTGCTAGTGAATTAATGATGATTCAACCACATCAAGAGCTTTACATAACACTAGCCTGTGTGGGAGGGTGAGATATTTGACGTTGTTCAAAAAGTCTCATCTGAAAGTATATCTGGAGTTTGGCAGAGGGCATATGTGACCCAGCTGCGATGTGGGCCAAGTTTGAAGTCTGATACAATCAAGATTTTATAGATAAATTATTTTCCCATTACTCATGGGAAGTGAGTAAGCAAGATCTGCACCCTGTCAGCACGCACTGTGCACAGAGATGATTAATACACTTGTTCGATGTTAACTATCTTATCTGCATTATTTGTAGTTCAGTCAGTCAACATTTATCAATTATAAGTTAAGGATTTGATCCTGGAGTTTACAATATCTTAAAATCCTATAATTTCAGGTTATCTTATAAAATTACAATAATTTGTTCATACAGTTGAACAAATCTAATGTTTTATAGGGTCTTCAATGTCATGCCCCTGCGCCAAAGTGCATTTAATAATAGACCCTACTGAACAAGAAGACTTTAATGTTGAGAGTCTGCGTATTTCACATTAATTAGCAGATCGTTCCACAACAATGGTGGTCTATGAGCGCAAGCCATGCCTCCAGCATTTGCAGCTAGAAAGATCAGTTAGCTGGCCTGTGTCTTGTGACCGTTGGGTATGTACAGGTATTCAGAGAAATGAGTTGGGAGCAAAAGTTAGCAGCAAATCTATGTATGCTTTCTAGGTTAGCAGTAAAACCTTAATGTTTTGCATCTAGTCAAGCTTCTACCAGCTGTTTTTAAAATAATCTAGTATGTTATCAGGGCCGCTAAAGAGAAGAGCATTGAAATATTCTAATCTGGAAATAACCAGAGTGTAGATTTGCTGCTCTTGAAATATTTTTTATGTGTTTGTCAAAAGAGGTCCAGGTCCACAGTGAGGTAGAATTTAATTTTGGAGATGGTTGTCCAACTGTCAAAGTTTGTCAGATTCGACCGCCAAAATGTTTTTAAATGTCTGAAACACAGACTTCCAGGGAAAATATGTTTTTCCAATCTCTCCAAAAGAATAAGGTGTGATTAATGCTGATGAAGGTAGCACTAAGATGATGATGGTTATACGATGTCCCTCTGTGCTCGAGGCTGACATGCATCTTTATGGCCTCCCGTGCATTCGATATCTGTTCAATTCCATCACGCTCAGTCCTGCTCAAAAAAATGTTTGCCGTCATTTTAAGTTAAAAAAGCACAAGGTTAACACAAAACGTAAAAAGGCAGATTCAGAACTAAAGTGGGGTCTAAAACTGGACAGATGCTGATGATTTGATATTGGCTGATTAGTTATTTTATTTGTCCAGATCACACTTATTTTTGGTGACAGGCTTTATTACTTGAGTGAATTTTGCCTCGAAAGGGTTTTCACCTATTATAAAAATTATCATTAATATTTCTTGGGCCCAAAAGTAATTTAGACCGACAGAGATTTAAACTATATATATATAATGTCATTTTCTATTTAACTACATTATAAGTATGAAAAATTACTGAAGTTGTTTGCTTAGCTTTTCAGCTCCTAAACGCGTTACTTCAGATTCTCATAAATTTCACTTCAGTTCTTGAAAAGTTATTTATTTTGGGTATATAGTCATTCTTTTATTACTTACTTGGTACATTTATCATGTAGATTTCTTTGGCAATATCCTACCCCTATTTAGCCAAAATGTGGACTTTGCCAGGCATCATCTTTAGGTAGAAGCTGATCCAATATATAATGTTTCCTCTTTCTCCATCATTCCAATTCATGGAACATTATATGGTTAACAAACGGTACTTTTTTAAATTTACCAAGCATTACATTTTAGTAATTTAGCTACTGTAAGGTACTTACTCAGAGAAGCTTACAGTTAGCGAATTCATTTGATCTCAGAAAGGTGAGAACATTTCACATATAGTAAGTATTCTCAATAGTTATTAGAACTGTCAGTGCTTGTTGGAAATGTTCTAAGCGGAATAAGTGGTTCTTCAATATGTATTGGGGGATTTTTGTCCACTGGTTGTAAAAATAGCAATGTCAAGCCAAAATGGGTCCCTGAAACTGGGGAGTCAATATGTGCCCCATGATATCAAAACCTCTTTCTTTCAAACATTGAATTGAATGACAAACTGAGATATGATAGTAATTCTACTATAACATGCACATACAAAACAAAATTGTACACATTTAGATCAAAATGTGAGGTTTAATTATAAAAAAAAAAAAATCACTTTAAGACAATATAATAATGTTGTTGTTGTTGTTGTTGTTGTTAACAACAACAACATATCTCTTCAGTCAGGAGGCTGACCAGGGTGTAGAGCTGGAGGCATGGCTTTTGGGAGGCCCATACATTTTAATGTTTTTTCCTTCCATCTGATACAGAAAAAAATCTAATGTAAATACCTATGGTGGTCCAAATATGAGTCCAAACAAACTAACATTAGCACTTTGGGAATTTCATGACATATTTGTTTAATGAGATATGTGAACCTCCCAGGTTTAATCTTGTTTGCATGTCTTTGTGAGTGCTAGAATTTGTGTTGAATTTGGGTGTTCATGTGACTACAGTTGACTATATATGCATGCTCAACCGGAAAATTAGAAGTGAAGAACTTTAGCAGACATTTCCACAGCTGCCTACTAGATAACAGTCTACAATCCAAATGACTACAAAAGTTATCTGTGCACATGCGTGAAACTAAACTGAAGGCTTTTGTTGCACTCAGACTGTATTCACCTGAATAAGATATGACTCCTGCATTAGATATAAAGTGTCAGTTACAGGCCTGACATGTCTTGTATTGAAAGAACTGCATATGACTGTACAGTAAGGGTAGACAAAGTCAACAGGGCACACTCTAATCATTTGCACAATTTCATTATTTTTTGTGTGTCTTGTATCACTTACATCAGAACAAGTTTACCAGCACCTATGTTCTCCAGAAATGACTTCAGCATTTGGAGTATCCTGAGGAAATGCATTGGCATGGTGAGTTATCAACCAAAAGGATGTGTCTAGAATACTTCTCTAAAACCCTGCAATATGTTGAATAATGAAGATGGAACAGTGTACAACAGTGTATGTACTACTAATTGCTTTACCATTATGCTGAGTGCTCCCCTATTCCATTTATTAAACGATGACAAATGTTCCTGGGGAAACCATTGGCTTTGCTTTATCAGATGCAGATTTCAGCTTTAAAGCCTGATGATAATAGTGCCTGTATTGTAGAACAGTCAATCTTATGCTCATGTATTGTGTACTAAGTAACCAACATCTACAGTATATGTTTACCAATGTTTTCAGTTTACTGTGGTGTCATTTTCAAAATTTGGAATGCAGTTCACTAGCCAGGAATGGGTAAGATATGGTATTTATAAAGTACATTACATGTAGAGTTCACATTCCATTAAATTCCACTTTATACACGAAGTATTCTAAAATTCAAGATCTTTTCAATGAACAGTATCTTCAATCAATCAAATGTATTTATACATCAGCAGTTGTTAGGAAGTGCTTTTACAAAATCCAGCCTGAAACCCCAAGGAGCAGGCAACAACAGTGTTGAAGCACAATGGCTAGGTAAAACACCCTAAAAGAGGCAAACATTTTGGAAGATATCTATAGAGGAATCAGGCTCCAAGGGGTGACTAGTCCTCTTCTGGCAGTGCCAGGTGAACGTTTTTAAGTTGTAATAATAAATGCATGTGGACTGTGTCCAGAGTCTACAAAACCTAATCCATTTCAGAAGCATGACTAGATGGACAAGGACAGGGGTAATCTGTGGGGGAACGGTCAGCCGGGTGGCAACTGAGAATCGTCAGGTACTGTCTTGATTTGCAACACAACCAGGAGGACTTTGGATAGGGACGAGCAACACGTCTTTTGGGACTGTCTTTTTTGGGACCTCATGTGCTCCTGAGTTAAAACAGAAGAGTAGACAAAGGAAATTTAGAGAGCGCATTCCTTAGATTTACAAGGATTTACAATGAAGAAAGAGCACAGAATCTGCTCCCTCGCACAAAAATATAGCAGTGTAAATCCTTGGGGCTGAGACTGGTTCAGCGACACTTCGGCCCTATCCAGGGGAATTCCAATTTGAATTTGAATGAGTTTACATTTTAAATTAATAGTCTTGATATATATTGGAGCCTATGCTTTATTCCCTGATATAAATGGCTGAACAAGTAATGTTAATGCAATTAAATGTCAGTGCTGTATCTTTGTGCAGTATAAGCTTTCTTCTGGGGGGTTTATGTGTAAAATAAAATGTACGTCTTTTTTATGAAGCTTGTCTAGCTACTATAGACGACAAATGAGTTTTATGAGATGTATGAGTTATATCACTTAAAATATAATTGTCACACATGAACTATTATATTGATATAATTGTCACCATGCATTCCATATACTGCTCAAAATAATGACTATCATAGTTGGAAGATAAGTATGGGCGAATGCAGCTCTCATTCATGTCCTATATTGTTTCTTTCAGGAGCTGTCTAAGATTACCATGCCTGTGATCTTTAATGAGCCCTTGAGCTTCCTGCAGCGTCTGACTGAGTACATGGAGCACACGTACCTCATCCACCAGGCCAACGCTTCCACTAACTCCATAGAGAGGATGAAGGTACACGAACACACGTCATGTGGAACACGGCTTTGATTATTGACTTATTTAAAAGAAAGAACTGTAGAAAAAGACAATGTAGAATAGATAAAGTTACTTTACATTGCATTGCCAAATCATTGAATTTTTCGTATGGGCAGAGTGTGGCAGCGTTTGCTGTGTCGGCTGTGGCTTCCCAGTGGGAGAGAACTGGAAAACCATTTAATCCGCTACTGGGAGAGACCTACGAACTGGTCAGGTAAGAGAGATACATTTAACTACTATTGCTTGTTCTGGGATACTATCTGACGCTAATGTCTCAAACACCCTTTCCTTTTTTATTTTTTCAGGATATAAAATGCCCACTTGTTTTCTTTTGTACCCATTTCCGCATTATCAAATAGGTCTTTGTTGGGAACTATTAATTCAAAAAATTACCTGGATCTCCAGAAGGTTATTATACTTATAGTTTTTTTATACATATCTCTCAAATAAAAGTTTAGTCTGTACTTTGTGTTATTTCAAAGTGCTGGAATATAGAGACAAAGAATTGTTAATCTCCAAATAGGAGTTCACTTAATATACAGTATGTATTTATACACAGAGGACATTGCATAAGTCTTAGGCCACCTGAGAATTTTTTTTAATTTATCTGAGCCGTAAGAGTTTACTTGTTCAAAAATAATCTATATAACAAGGAAACAAATTAATTAAATGTAAAGTTACAAAAAAGTAAGTCTTATGTTTTTAAAACAAGTCAGTATTTTGTGGGGCCTCACATTGATTGCTAAAATATTTTGCTTTAGTACCCTGCAAAATTTCTTCAGTGGCCTTAATTATGAGATGCAGACAACTTTCTTGGGTTTTCCACAGCATTTTTTTGCTTGTTACTTTTCATTGTGTTCATGTTTCTTTTTATTCATTCTAATATTATCTAATGTTTTTACAGGCAAATAAACAATTACTGCTCAGATAAATAACTTCATAGCTTCTCATATGGTCTAAGAATTTTTGCACTGTACTGCATAAACATAGAGCAGGTAAGCTCTGGCTAGCATATGTAAGACACAAAAAGTGGATGTCCACTGGTGTGGGCCTTTAAACTTCCATTCCCTTCTTTTCTCTTGCAGAGAGGACCTGGGTTTCAGGTTGATTTCGGAGCAGGTGAGCCACCACCCACCGGTCAGTGCATTCCATGCCGAAGGCCTAAAAAAAGACTTTGTTTTCCATGGCTCCATCTACCCCAAACTCAAGTTCTGGGGCAAAAGTGTAGAAGCTGAACCCAAAGGCATCATCACACTGGAGTTGCCTAAGTAAGCATGCTTCATGCACTGTAATGAGCACACATCATTCAAACCTGTTTTTTAGACTTATTTTTTAACCTAGATTCAATGAGGCCTACACATGGACAAACCCTACCTGTTGTGTCCACAACATCATTGTGGGGCAGCTGTGGATTGAGCAGTATGGCAATGTGGAGGTGATCAACCACAAGTAAGGGGGAAGCATGCTTTGACTCAGAAGAAAGTGCACTGTATATAAATAACTATTATTTGATGGCAAAAATGCTTTTTGTCCTACAGGACTGGAGAAAGATGTTGTTTGAATTTCAAACCCTGTGGACTTTTTGGCAAGGAATTGCACAAAGTTGAAGGCTACATACTGGACAAAAGGTATGTGTTCATTGTGTGGTGGATGAATTGAATATGTCAGACGTGACTCATCATGTGTGCTATGTGAATGTTTTTGTTGAAATGCACAGAAGAGTGAAGTGACCACCTCATGAAACACATGCATTTTACTATCCTATATGTGTCTGAAAACAGGAAACCCTATGAGTCCTGTTATTCTTTTTGTCTGTACATGTCATTTTACTTCATAGTCAGTACTTGAATGTGTGGGCTTGCATGATTTATATATTCAATATCTTCTTCTTTGCCTGGCACACTCACCTAAATGAGTAAATACAGCTCTGAAAAAAATTAAAAGATCACTCCTAATGTTTCTTAAATCAGCATCTCTATATGTATGGCAGCCATTCCAGTGTCTGTTAAATTTCAACACAGGCACACCCCATTTTACTTAATGAGGAACTGATTATGCGATTACATGGAAAAGTATAAAAATCACTGCTGGAGGTCATCACTATCCTCTTGTAATAGGACCAGCTGGATGGCAAAAACAGTGCTAGTAGTAAGGTAATTTGATAGGTAATTTTAATACAAAAAATAACTATTCAGCATGACAAAAATTCAAAAACTAAACTTTGAGTGAGGAAAAGAAGGGTTCAATTCTGGCTTTACTGACAGAGGGATACAGTGAGCGTCAGGTTGGTTCCATCCTGAAAACAAAGCTACAGACTTGCAGAGGGCGAAAACAACTGTCCACTGACCAAGATGACCATCACCTCATTCAAATGTCACTCAACAACTGTAGGATGGCATCAAGTGACCTACAAAAAGAATTTCAATCAACAGCTGGGGTGCTGTGCACAGCGAGGACAGTTTGAAACAGGTTCCTAGGGGCAGGGCTGAAGTCGTGCAAAGCTAGAGAAAAGCCCTTCATCAGTGAGAAGCAAAGAAGAGTCAGGCTGAAGTTTGCAAAAGAACGTAACGATCTGGACCGTAGAGGAATGGAGTAAGGTAATCTTCTCTGAAGAGTAAAATTTCCAGCTTTGCCCAAAACCTGGTCATCTAATAGTTAGACAGAGGCCTACAAGCCAGTGTATCACACCCACTGTGATATTTGGTGGAAGATCTGTGATTATCTGGGGATGCTTCAGCATGAAAACAATGAATTTTATGCGTTATTTTGACCTGTTGTTATTTTTCTACAAAAAAATCTCTAAATTGACTAATTTCATTTGGAATTTGGGAGTAATATTGTCAGTAGTTTATAGAATATAAGAAGTGTTCATTTTACTCAAACACATACCTATGAATAGGAAAACCAGAGAAACTGATAATTATGCAGTGGTTTCTTAATTTCAGAGCTGTATATACATGTACTATATACCGGCCCACCAACACTGTTCATTCTACCCAAAACAACATAGAGAAAATCTGTCAAGCAGTGACAGTCATTCAAACACTGTTTTCAAAGCCGAAAGACTTTACCAAATTATAACCCACTTTTCTGCCTCTGCTGACATTTCAGTTGATGCCATGGCCATGTGCATAATCCTGATTAATATAATTACATATCAATTTCACATACATAAATAATCATGTTGTAATTGTCAAAAAAGAGCAAAAACTGTTAATTATCGTGCAGCGCAAAACATGGAAAAACAGTACGTAACCTTTTCCCCAGATCAGAACTGTGCTAGCAAACATTGCATATCAGTAATTTGCCAGGAATGAAAAAAAATGTGAAAAATATGCTGAAGTAGTGGTTTTGTGATCAGCACAAACTACTTACATGTACAATAAGGCTTTGCTGATCAGTGGATCCTGTTGTGGATGTAGTTAAACGCAGAGAGCTTTAGCTCTACCAACTTCGGTCAGTAAAAACAGCTAAACAGATGGAAATTTGTTCACCTGTTAGGAAAAGACTCATCACTGGGGAAAGGACACAGGTGTTGCTATAATTGATTTTGAGTGTTAGTGTTTTAAAATGAAAGGAGCAAAATTTTAATGTGCCATTTTGTAATTCAGCAATATGAGAGTATTAGCTAGGGCTCTAAATACTTCTCAGGAAGTGACGTCACACATTCTACCCCCAAACGGGTCCTAGGTTTGACAACATAGGATTGATGTAAATCCATATATTGATGGAAATCAGTGATATCTGCATGGTTTTTGATTGTTTTGTACAGTAAAAAGAAGGTCTGTTCGCTCTATGGAAAATGGACAGAGTGTATGTACGCGATCGATTCTGCTACATTGGAGACACATAGGAGAAGCGGGAAGGGCACAGAGGAAAAGAAAAGCAGCAAACAGGTGTACTCCCGCTCATACATTCATGTAATCCTGTAATCCTGTAATAATCTGCGTGATTATATATGATGCAATTCATGTAATGCATACGTATTTTAAGTTAATGATATTGGTAGGGTAAAACCCCAACCATGTTCCCCATGCTTTTTTCCTATAGCTTCTACACTGATTATTCTTGTTTTTCTAAAGCACCTTGACATCTGCTTATGTAAGGGCTTTATAAAAACAATTTGATTACATATACCTGCGTTATGACATCACTTATGCAGCAGATTGAAGTGCTTCAGCATGCGTGTCCTGTTTTCCAGGACTCTGAGGAGACGGAGGACATCCCCCTACCAGAGACTGACACTGTAGAGGTGATCGCAGAGAGCCAGCTCCTGTGGAGGCTAGCCCCCAGACCAGCGAACTCTACTGAGGTTACACAAATACCCCATTTAGACCGAGCTCGAACACCTCAATTTGACCATCCTCTGAATTATATGCAGACCTATTTTTATGTTTGAAAGGTACCCACCATCGGTGGTGGCAGCCAAGCCAAAACATATGGTTAGAGCCATGTATTGTCTCTGGCACTCAATGATCGGAGCAGTAATTGATTATCTTGTTGCTGGTTGTAGCAATATATAGTGGGAGTGTATAGCGAGCCCTGCCCAAACTTTAATGTAGGTCCTTAACATCAGATGGAAGTTGTCAGCACACACGTTTCAAAGCTGATTCACGTCTCAGTCAAAATAAATTCCTGAACAATTCTGAAAAACAGTTGTTGATGCATATCGCTCTGGAAAGGGTTAAAAAACTATTTCTAAGACCCTGGGCCTGAACAATTTGGATCCAAATTGAGAATGTTTGGGAAAGTAGTGAATCCTTACAGGATTTAAAAGTAATTTCTCCAAGAATTACTTTTGAAATCACCCAGGAAGTCACTGCTCTTAATTATTTTCATAATACAATGAAACAGAGGTTCAGACCATCTACACAGCTTGGAATTTAAATATTTATTCGGTGACTTGTCTGTCTTTTTATTTGTAGATGTACAGCTTCACGTCTTTTGCTATGCAGCTAAATGAGCTGGACAAAGATATGGAAGGAATTATCCCAAAGACAGACTGCAGACTGAGGCCAGATATACGAGCCATGGAGAATGGAGATATTGGTAAAGATACTGATGGATCATTGTGCTTCTGTTTTCTAAGCCTTATTTAAAACCTTTTCTCTTTATTTGTTAAAATGTTTTCTCCCTGTGGTAGACCTTGCAAGTGAGGAGAAGAAGAGGCTAGAAGAGAAACAGAGAGCTGCGAGGAAAACTCGCTCCAAATCTGATGATGAGTGGAAAACAAAGTAAGACAATTAGCCTTACTTGTGTTTTCAAAATATAATGTTATATTTATGTATTGTATAGAAATACACCTATTATACCATAATGAAAGCAACTGAATATCAACCTTTTTTATGGGTAATTGATTTTTTTATGGGAAATTCTGGCAATTCTGGTTTACTGCTTTATACTAATGCATGTACTGTTTTTCATTTTCTTGTTCTTTGTTTGCACCTTGCTTTGATGAAAAGAAACCCTGCTCTCGGCCCCAGGTTGGAATTGCATGTTCTTTTATAGTCACTGTTGTGAATAGTAGCTTTGTCTGCTGGTCATCTAAGTGCACATATTGGTTCAAATCCAATCAGTGAACCAGTAGTGCTATAGGTCTGGGGGGGAAGTAGTGCTATAGGTCTGGTGGGGAAGTAGTGCTATAGGTCTGGGGGGGAAGTAGTGCTATAGGTCTGGGGGGGAAGTAGTGCTATAGGTCTGG